>JAMKCH010074716.1:0-47469 GCA_023653785.1 Ophioderma brevispina
TCACCCCAAGAAATGCAAAAATGTGTTAATATTATACCAAATGTTGAAGAAATTACATTTTCGGGAAAGTTTGAATTTTTGACATACAGCAGCCATTTTGGAATTTGAATATTTTGACATTTGGCAGCCAATTTGGATTTTGGAAGTTGCCTTAACCACCTCAGGATGCCAAAAAATGCTCAAATGGGTCAATATACACCTAATACTCCAAAACTCACTAATTGGGCAGCCATTTTGAATTTTGGGCATAAGGCAGCTATTTTGGGTTTTGAAAGGTATTTTAATCAATTTGTCATGCCCGAAAACCTATAGATGGACACCAAAAACACCAAAATTGGTCAATGTATACCAAAGTTAATTTTTTCCCCTACCCCACCCCGGAGTCCCCCGGGGGACCACTTTGGGCACACTTTTTGAAAAATCTGCCGGTACCATCGTGTTCAGCGGAAAAAATCAGTCTAGAAACACTATCAAACAGAAAGTGAACACCATTTCCCTGTTGCGCGTGGCTGTGGACCCGACTATTTGGCACAATATGGATCGAAACTAACAGAGCCTTTTGCGAACAAACATACATACATCCAACATTAGCCAAATTATAGTAAGATGCAGGGGCGTTCCCAGACCATTTTCAATGGGGGAGGAGGTGTTGCCGACAAAACTGTCCATTTGCCGACACAATTTCAAAAATTTTGCGGCTCGCTACGCTCGTCGATAATTTTATTTATATGTGTGTGATGCACATTCAAGAAGATGTGGAATGGGGTGCCATTTTCGATTTCCACAGGGGCGCCAAAAGTTCATCGTCAGTTTTCCCCCCGGGGGTATGTCATCCTGGATACGCCTCTGTATTATATAAGTTGTACTTGTAGATGATTTAAGGGTCTTTGAAGGAGGGAAACTGACTAAAGAACAATTGGACAACCTTGAATTTCTCGTATTAGGTCAAAAAGGTCAAGCTTTTAAAGTTAAAAACTTGTTATAATTTCCAGTGGTTTCTGCTTTAGCTTACACTATGTTGTTGCCTGTCTAAAATGTAGGCTTTGAATATCTGAAATGCTGTTTTAAAGAGTCCAATTGTGTTGATGATGGGTAATGGGAGGGGGACTGGTGTAGTGGTTGATATGCTTACCTTTCACCAATATACCCAGAGGTTTTCCTTGCAGTGTCCTACCTACTCGCATTTTTTCCATGGCTTTATTTTCCTCCTGCATTCAAAATTGGATTTCAATATTTTTTTTTTGTCCTGGATTTAACTGTTGTGTTGTAGCAGCCTTAGGCGTTCAACAGCCGCAATATTCTGAGCACTTTGGTGGTTAAGCTACATGTTATAATGAATTCACCATCATTGTTGTTATTTATTATTATAATGCAGTGCCAAGAAAAAATATAGCATTATAAACAAAGAAATTTAGTATGAATTTCAGATGTAGTATTGGCAAGTTGGTTACAGTTTTAAAGTTGGCCAAGGAACATTTGCTGCATGGGAAAGGATTTTTTTTCTGGTCAAATCTAACATAGCCTTAAAATACTGCTAGAAGAGTTGTAGAAAAAGCAGTCGGATCCTTTTAATAATAGCTTTTGAGTAATCGTCATCATAAGCACAGTTCATATGACCGTTGTGATGAATAATGGAAAGGAAAAAAAAAAAAAAAAAAAAAACATCGGAGAAGGTAAGCAAGCATTCCTTATGAGTCATTAGAACACCACTGTTCTTACATTTATAATGCAGTGCCAAGAAAAAATATAGCATTATAAACAAAGAAATTTAGTATGAATTTCAGATGTAGTATTGGCAAGTTGGTTACAGTTTTAAAGTTGTGGCCAGGAACATTTGCAGGGAAAGGATTTTTTTTCTGGTCAAATATAACATTACCTTAAAATACTGCTAGAAGAGTTGTAGAAAAAGCATCGGATGCCTTTAATAACTAGCTTTTGAGTAATCGTCATCATAAGCACAGTTTCAATGACCGTTTGTGATGAATAATGGAAAGGTTTAAACAGTGAGCTAGCAGTCACACCGGGCACATGTTGCAATTATATTTGAACTGGACCCAGGCTTCGATTACATGTTAGAGTTCATGCACGGTGCATGTTACCTTCAAAAATTACATGCCACATTGTGAAATTTACATTGCACAGGCTAAGTGTAAACATTGGTGGTACTACTAGCCTTTATTCTAGCAAACTTGGTATGTTTAGACTATTGGACAGTTGGCTCAACTTTTGTCATTCAGCATGACTTTATATGAAATAATTAAAGGTGTATTTCGTGATTCCAGCACCTTCTGTTTTATTCATTGATCACTAGATATCCTTGACAAAAGCTATTTAAAAATGTGAGCTAATCCCGATCTTGCGGTTTTGTGTTATGAGCATTACTCGTTTCCCACGGTTTCCATTAGGCTACTGTGCTGTAAGTTCTGTCCGTTTACGGACCAGAAAATACAAAATTGCGAATTCTTACAGATGCGACCGAACTTGCGCGTATATGGGCACACGTGGATTACAAGGTACGTTCAAAGCTGATTAAAAATCTCAACATTTTTAGGTAATCGGGGGGGGGGACGAGGATTGTGGATCACGAAATGCCCCTTTAAGCGAAAAATAAATATATTTTTTTCTTTTTTGAAAGTTTAAATTTACATGCACATGTTGCTGAAGGATATAAAGTTACATGCACAGAGAGAAAGTTACACGCACCTGTGCATGTGTGCACCTGCCTGGACCCGACTTTTAATATGATTATGGTAGAGAAAACATAGCACCCATTGACCGTCAGAAATCCATCATTTGCACTTTGATTGAACTTGTTATATTGGAACCCTTATGTTGCATGGTGTCTCGCGCTCTGCTGTATATTAGCATGCTTAGTTGGCCAATTATCGTGCAGTGTAGGACCCAATATGCAAACTTGATTTCAAGGGGGAAATGAGTCTTATGTGTGAAAATAATTGTGGGGAGACAGTATAGTTCTTTATTGCGTTTTCATACCCCATCAACCAATGTCAATCAGTGAACTGAAATTGAGTCAGTCCAAAATAATTTAAATAAAAAACATCAAAGAATTGCTAACCCTAATGCCCCACTCCTTACAGAAACACCCAGCACTGAGTTGAGGAAAGTGCACTAAATCCTTGTCTTTGGAAATGTAAATCATTTTGACATAATTGAGACGTACTCACAAATACCCCCGCAGTATCAGCGTTTCTGACAGAATTCTTACTTTACTTGTGAAACATCATGCGTAAATATGAATATCATGTGTGTCATCTTGTGCTGCCTTTTAACCATCAAATATTCATTGAATTGAGGTATTGCTATCGAGACGCGTGGCTATATGTCGGCTCTTTCTTTTTCTCTACTAGTCGGGCGTTTTTTTTTGCATTGCTGATAAAGACTGCCTAGTGGGAAGTCCCGACACGTGGGGAATCCGTTTGGGCTTGAATTTTTTTAATGTCATGACGGGAGTCAGTTTGCGTAACGTTGTATCTTTTTGTCAAGTTTGTGACTCGTTTGATGCGTGCTTGTCGTCTTCTTACGGAATCTATTGTATATGTGTGCATCTATTAACCGGTTCTAGTGGGGTTCTCCGGGCAAAAATTAAATGGTGATCGTGTTACCATAACTTACCAACTGCAGGCTTAACCATGGACTGAGTCAAATGCAAGTGCTAGTTCATTTTTGACGAAGATTAGTGTAAATAAACCATGGATGACGGTTCGCCCATTATTAAGATGAGACAAAAGACTTGTTTACACTTGAGATCAAACTTAAAGTTATGTTAATAACTCGGGGAATTTTGCAACCAAGTCCAAAAGAATATTCAGCAAAAAGTACGAAGAGAGACCCCAATTGCCTAACTTTAAAACTGCAAAAATATCAAATCCGTACCGTAGCAAATTTTGTATCGTGGTATCGTCCTTTGTTGAAGGCAAGCCTTTTTTTTCCATTATGGCATTTTGTTATACTGACTATGCATAATGTTTTTACGGTATAGGAATGATGAAAATTTGGGTTTGTTGGTTTCGAACGCAAAGTGTGGAATTTTTAGTTTATGTATATTGGTTATATGTTGGAGTTGTTTGAGAACAATATTTCGTGTACGCTGAGAAACCTTACTGGTTGTCATTATTAAGTTTTTGTTGGCTGTTTTCGACATGAAGGACAGTGCTGCTATAATGCATAGCCCACGTTGCTGTTCTCCACCACGTGACCGTTTTAAGGCCCGTGGAACTGGTGAAGCCATTTCTGGAATTTATAATTGGTCCTTGAAATTGAGACCCTTTTAATCTATTACATTTCTGATCTAAATATTCGATTATAAATCTGATAAACAAAAGAGGTATTCACTTGCGACAGCAGTGGACATACTTCGGAATTTTTTTAATACCCTTACACTGGGATAGATATATTCCGATTACGAGTTGAGACGACAAACACACTTGCCTTATTTTGACGGTTTTAGATATTATTTGTGTCGACGGTGGTCCACTAAATGATTGGCCTAACATTCGACTTTTTACCTTTAATATGTATATTCCCGCTTCGTTGAAAAGCGGGAAAATGTTGAAATAAGTGGAGGTACGCCTATCAAATACAAGCGGAAATCTTTTCGGAACACCTCTGCCATCAATTCCTTACATTTTGACTAGGAATTCAAAATCGGTTCAACAAGAGTCCAGAATTTGTCAGTAGTATCCTCTGTTTTTTGATCGAGGAATATTCCTCTCAAAGTGCCTGAAACATACGAAGATTAATACCGGTAGAGACTTTTTTTTTAAAACGTAAGACTCGACAATTTTCTCTGCTACCAGTAGTGCCAAGACCTCTCTGATATCCTTATTTAGTGTTTTAACCACTATAATGTATTGCTGTAAAAAGAAGACTCAATAGGCCATATACGATTGTTATCGGCTTGCTGCATTATAGATCATTGTAAGGCATGTCGTGGTAACCTGGAGTGTGCATGTTAACTGTTTTAGTTGTAATTTGCCGATTACCTTCACTCGTATAGTCAAAAGAATCACTGACCCAAGTTATATTGAGTATACAAGAGTGGCCAGCTATGAACTGTATGGCCTTGACACCACAATTTGTCCAATATATATAATATATATATAATAAAAACTCTGCAACTAAAATCTATGACAAACTAACAGGAACACTGGTACAGGAGTGTACTGGTTTATGCGCCAGACAGACTCACCTATGTGAAACTTGTGCCCTCTTTACTCTAGTGGCCTACTGTGACCTTTGGGACCCAATATGGTCAAAAATCTATATTACTAAAAAAAATCAACTTGTGGTTTGTCAGGCTATGCGTTTTGCCGTACTTAAACACATGGATATATGAATTTTGGTGTGTGTAGAGATCAACAGTACGAGGTTTGTGGTCACGATTTGGAGGGAGGAGGGGTCACTTTTGGGTCAAAGGTCATTCAGGGGGGGTCATGGAAATGATGGTGTTGTTGAAAGCCGAGCGGAGCCAGTCCAGGGTTCTGAGGGGGCATTTAACGGTCGGTACAAAAAGTCCCGATCACAAGCAAAAATTTCCCCGGTCGCAGGCAAAAGGATCCGAAAAAGGGCGATTAACTTTACATAAATATCAGCCCTTGTTTATTCCCGATTTCCCTTCAAAAAAGTTTCAGAGGGGGCACTCTGTAACCCCTTTCCCCCACCTGGCGTACGCCACTGGTTGTGACATCAAAACGTATAACAATTAGAAAATAAGTAACACATTGTTAGGAAAAAAGATAATAGTCTTTACAAAGTGAATAAAGACACAAAGATTATAAGATTACAAAGTCTGTTCAAATGGTTTATGACTAGTGATGTGGCGTGTATTGTAAACGTTTACACGAACGGGAGGGTCACTACACGTTTAGAAAATTCACTACACGGTTACACCGTCAGCAAACCCTACTGACGTTCAGTGTTATTTTAATGGCTGAAGTCAACTTTCACCAAAATTTCCCGACGTCAGTACAAAAGTAAAGTTAACAGTTTCAATGATCTCCTAGATAGAAATGTGTTTCCGGACGTTTACGGAAACCTGGGAAATTCCCGCTTTAACAAGGTCTTGTACGTGGGTGGAGCGACTTCGGCATTATTAACACAGCCCCAATTACGCGGTGTTTCAATTACAGAGGGATCTATATTACTCGGTCTACAAAAGGTAAAATGGCAGCTCCCAGATGAATCGTCGTTGGGATCTTTGGGATATTCAAACTGCTCTGATTTGGATTTAAAACATAACATAGGTAAGTACAAACAACATTTATGGTCCTTTTCAAAATGACTATTTATGATTGAATGCAAAGCCGGGTACCCCGCTACGAACGATTGATTTATGGTGCAAGAAGTGCATTTCCGTGATGAAGAGGCCAAATTCGGCAGTCGGTAACTTGGTTGTGACCGTTTAAAAGAACGAAAAGACAAAGCGGCTAGGGGAAGACGTTGGCTCGTGTCAATCAAGCAGTCTCCTTTTGTTTTACCGCGGCAATCGGAAGATCCTAGACCAATCGATGCAATATCGATTGGAAGTAGTTGCGTTGGATGTTGTTCAATAGGGTCATCAGCTTCTTGCAGCACGTTTAGCTTCATGGTAAAATTGCATAGAAATTAATTGTTGCAGCGTTATATGACATTGGCACGTACCGTCGCCACTCTCAGGCATAATCGGCCGTGAATGGATACAAACACAAAAAGAAGAAGAAAACACCATCGAAAGTAACAAATGCGAACAATTCCCCATGTCACGTTACGTTATTTACAATCCTTTCTAAATAGCTAATTTAAAGTGTTAGCAGTTCGTGATTCTAGAACCATTTGTTTGTTCGTGTTCGCTAAGATATCTGAAGAAAAAGCGCTTCATATTCCAAAACTTTCAGTGATTCTGATCTTGCGTTTGGTGTTTATGAGCAAAAAGGTTCGTATCACAATCTCCATAGACTACTGGTACAGTAATTTCTGTCCGTTTACGGACCAGGACAGAAAATACAAATTGCGAATTTCTTGCGAGACGATCGGAATGGCACGTAGATTGGCACACTGCTATAATTAGCCGACGGTTCAGATCAGATGATATAAAAAATCTCAACTTTGTTGAGGTAAGTCGGGGGGACGAGGATGTGGATCACGAAAGCCCCTTTAACGAGAATAAAAAGTTCTTTGAGAATATCTATGCTCGCTTAAAAAAATATATTGTTACTAATTTCAACAACGGTCCATCGGCCCGATCGCTAATAATAGCCTCCTTACCAGAACCCCCGACTTTACAGGAAGAAAGTAGTCAAAATTTGGTTATAGAAACAAACTGCTAATTTCTCAGGTGACCCTGTGAAATCTTAAGGGCTAAAGGACATTTGGTTTGGAAGTTATGAGCGAAATGTACTCCATTTTGGTCGACAATATAATTTTACACCAATCTCTATGGACGCTTACATAATCACGTTTTTAGCTCTTACATCAAAATGCCTGAAATATCGGCGGCGAAACCTTTAATTGTGTTTTTTGGGGTGAGACCATTCTATCAAGATGATACTTTATGACTTAAATCACTGACCATCCGCCTCTTAATTAGTTAATCTTTGCTTTATATACAAAGAGATTTCATGTTATTTCATATTTCTCTTATGGCCTATGCTATGCATCCTATATGTGGTCCCAGGAATAATCGGGTGGTAAAGTAAGCGTATTCCATGCATCCCGTAAACATAGGAGACACTGCTTGATTGACCAGGAGCCACGTCTTCCCCTAGCCGCTTGTGAAATGACAGACCGTGAGTTGTAACGGATAGGAAAATTAAACTGTAACTCCCCAGCTCTATTTCTGACATCGTTTTTCCTTCTTCCTCTTCTCCCGACTATTCGGCTGGACCACCAGGCAAGATTTTCATTTTTTAAACCATTTAACTGCTTATGGCTATGCTGTGTCTTAGTGTATTAACTCCAATTGATGCAAAAGGGATAGGCCTACAAGATCATAACCTGTTTTGATTGCTTTTTTGCCTTTTTGAATATTGCTCCATCATTGCTATTTAAGGCAAAATGTTAAGTTATAATTATTTTAGTGCTGGTTGTGGAACTTTGTTTCCCACTGCAGTTCCCTAAACGGGGGCTGTCAGACGGCGAAGCCTGTCAATTTTTTCGGGACGCTTATTTTAAAGAGCTCTATCTCATGATGCAGTTCATATGTTTGTAGATGCTCCGTTTTCAGTTTGAGCTTTAAAGTTGACTTACGTTTAGACATTTCATTTCAATATTTTTTGTAAATCTCCATATGGACTTAGTTCCTACCTGACAGTCCCTTAAATGGGGACAGTCAGATGTCGGAGCCTTTCCATTTTTTGGGGAAAGCTTTATTTTAAAGAGCTCTATCTCATGATGCCCTGTCATAACTATGTAGGTGGCTCCGTTTTCAAGTTTACGCACCTTTTTAAGTTGACTTTTAAAAAAAATCCAAATGGACTAAGTTCCTGTTACAGTTCCTTAAATGTGGAAGCTTTCAACAATTGATCTTTAAGACAGTATCTATTGGCTGTATCCATCTGAGACCTAGTATTTGTTTAAAAAAAAATCCTCCCTGCGTCTAATCAAATCTCCCTGAGTCCAAGATCAAATCTCCCTGATTCCAAGATCAAATCTCCTGATTCCAAAATCTCATGTTGGCACTCTGCAAGGTCATTCAGGGTCGTTATTGGATAACTTTGCCGTGCTTTGACGTATGATAGATTTTAACCCTACGTCTTATTACCAAGGGGGGGGGGAGGTGGTTACCACCGCCCCCCTACGAACATTCGGCTCCGGTGCTCTAAAAACGCTAAAAAAGAATCGTAAAAGCTTCTAGGTAATCGTCTCTCATACCTTTCCGGTCATTTTAGTGAAAAAATGGAGGTGAGCACCTTCACCGGGGTAGGGTATGCCGTCAAAGTCAAGGGTAAGGGGAGTTGGTTGCCACCCAAGGATATTTTCTGTGATTTTTGAAAATATTGCACAGTATGGCTCTAAACTTTTTTGTTTATGTAAACCTAGCCAATTGCCATCATTTAGAGCTGAAAACCGCATGAAAATCCGATACTCCTACTTTTTTAGCGCAAAATTGGATTTTCCGCCTATTTTCAATGGAAAATGTGCCATTTTGCAGACTCGAAGACTTGATGACGTCATTGTGACGCCCATACAGGTATGTTGGGTATATATTTTGGTATCAAGGAAAAAGAGACCATAGCTATCCATGGTATCAAAATCATAAGCATCGGGTGCATTATAAAAAAAATTTCTCAGGGGGGAGGGGGGTGGTCCCCCTTCGTAAACCGTGTACAAAAAATGCTTGGTAAAGACGCGTGTTACGTATGGGGTAGAATTCACCGTACAGTTTTTGTGGTAACACTTTTCGAGGGTCATTTTGGGGTCAAAGGTCATCCAGGGGTCCTTATCGGATAACTTGGTCTGGCTTGATATATGGATAAGAGTTTTTGGTTTGGTGGTAAATTTTTGCCGTACGAGTTTTTTGGTCACGTTTTCGAGGTCCATTTTGGGGTCAAGGTCATTCAAGGGGTCCGTTTTCGGTGAGCTTGGCCCCCGTCTTTTACTAGGATAGAATTTGGTGTGGTGGTAAGTTTCGCCATACGATTTTAGTGGTCACGTGTTCGAGGGAGCATTTTTGGATTCAAAGGTCATCCAGGGGGTCGTTATCGGGGTAACTTGGCCGTGCTTTGACGTATGATATGATTTTTGGTAGTTGTAGAAATTTTCGTCGCCGTCCACTTTTTGTGTCATTTTTTAAGGGGTATTTTGGGGTCAAAAGTCATTAGGGGCCATGTCATTAGGGGGTAACTTGGCCGTGCTGTTCATACCCCTTCTTTGACTTATATAATGAAGCACCCGGGGTGCTAATTAGGTTGAAAACATGCCAGTTCCTCTATCAGTAAGGCTCTGCTAGTGGGTAATTAGGGGTCATTCAAGTCAAAGGTCAAATGTGGTAACATTGGTGTTGGTGTATGGACATTAAACTTGAAGGGTGGGGTTGATTGTTGATTTGCCATCAAATCTTAAAAGGTCCCAACAAGGTCATCAGGGTCATTCAAGTTCAAAGGAGGTCAAATGGGGGTTAAACGTAAGTAGCCCCGCGAAAACCTGGTGGGTCGGGCGATTGTTGATGACGAAAATTTATAGCTCATGACAAGTACATCATTGGTCGTTCAGGTCAAATGAACCACAAAACTCAAGGGTCATTCAATCCAGTGATCGCAAACACAGGTGATAGCCAAATCCAGGACCGCCTAGTAAATACTAGTAAATAAAACCACCGGTCCAGAACTCTTATGGTATGCACAGAATGCCCTCTTAGGCCCCATATGCCCTTTTACCTCGAATGAACCTTACTTACCTTTGACCCCCAACATATCAAACATTCTTTCCAGTTAAGTTGTATAGCCACCAAAACCTTGCTCAAGATAACAACTGGCCAGACCCATGGTCTATATGTCCAAATTGCCCTGTAATGACCCTACATTACCTGACCCACAACTATGCCTTCCCTAACCATCCCATTGATGGTTACTGCATCATTATGCACTCGTGTAACAGGCGGCCATCTTGAAAAAAAAATTAAACAAAAAATACATAATAAAGGCCTCCCTCACTGATTGAAAGAGTTAGATAAGGAAACAAGCATAATGGTTTTGTCGTTGTTCTTGTCTATTTTTTATACTTCCCTGAGATAATATACAAAGCGCTCCAGCTCCATGACACTTAAGGAATGGCTTGCTTTGACTGATAAAAGCTCTATTTGATGATAAGCCCTGATTATCATAATAGAATAAAAGATGTCAATGCATAAAAATATGCTAGCTGTTCGACCTATTACCTTACCTCTTACCTGTATACTGATATTCAGCTGCTATCCAATCTCAACAGTTTGTGATCTCAGATTTTGTTCGGAGTAGATTCTAGATGCAAAAAGTATAATTTCTTTTTCTTGAGATTTTAAAAAGTGTTTTGAGCTTTTTTTGTTCAATCAAATTGAACTGATAGTCTGTAAATTTAACTATACTCACTGTATCCATTAATGATCTTAGGTGAAACAGCTGTACTGCTTAATGTGTACCCTATTAGCAAATGTATTTTAGCAATCGTGTTCAGAAAGTTCATTAAAACTGCCCTCAGAAAATTTTCAAGATATTTTTTGTAGTAATTAAAAATAGTCAGAAAACTAAGATAGCCACCTAAGAATGATTAATTCCCAAGTTAAGGCACAATCAGTGATTTGCAAATCAGAAAAATCGAAAAAATCTTCAAAAATCCATTTTTGCATGTCTTGTAACAAGTACGGGTACCCTAACCGTCAACCGAAAGATCCTAATAAGACAAAATCGACATATGAGTTTATGACTGTCCGTACGGACACTTCCAGGGTGTCCAGAAAGAATAACCCCTACCTATTGGTGACCATAACTCAAAAGTATCACATTTGATAATTAAAAAGAATCTTTAAAATCTAACGCACACTTATTTCAATATTTTCTGTAAACAGCCACTCGATTCGGTCCAGTAGTTTGAAGAAATAAGCGATTTATGTAACACATGTCAATGGACACGTCCTTCAAGTTTTGTAATAAAGTGAACCAGACAGAAAAGGCGAGAAATAATCAATACTTCTTCATTTTTTTGTTTTTCATTTTATTTCTTGGAAAACAAAATACGATAAATAATGATATTTGCACACCAGGTTCAACATAATATTGTACATAGCATTACAAAAGAATTTTCACTTAAAAAAATGAATAAAACGAAGAAATGTCATGCGACATCTTCAGCTTTTTTGACAACTTAGTGTTAATACCATTGCTGTCGCACTACCCGAGGACATTCCCTTTCATTTAATTTAAATTGCATATCATCAGTCATCTTTTTAGAATAGTTTATGCTTTTATATTATTATTGAAAACGTTTTGATATTCAACTAGGTTGTGCATTATAAAAATCTAAGAACGGTTTCACCACCACCAAATGTTCACCTGTTTTGTTGTTCTAAGAATTGATTCAGATGTGTGGATTTTCCGTTTTGGTCTAAATGCTTTTTAATATTTGTATATCCAGCATGCCAACAAGCAACAGACATTAAATGTCAAAGGTCATTCGACCAATCACTCTCAAGTTCATAGAGGAATACGATGTTTATACTCCTGGCCACTACTTCATATAACGACGAGTAGGCCTATATTTAAAAAAAACGCAGAAATTTGGAATTTGCACTCCAATCATGCCTTTTATTATTCAAATCTAGATCACACCATCTTATTGGAATAAGATGTCTACTTTGAATAAACTATGTGAATAAAATTATATTGTTCAGTTCATCCATCCTGTTAAAGTATTGATTAAACTTCTCTCAATTCATTATATGCAAGTGCCAATCCCCATTGTTCAACTACATATTTCACTTTTGTATACAGATTTTATTGTGTTGTTTTCTAATAAAGATGATCATTCTTGTTTATTTACCATGTTTTGTTTTCTTGTTGTTTTTTGTTATCCTTGTACAGTTTGTTTATACTATAAAAAATGAACAAATGGGGCATTGCCTCACACATTAAACAAGGACGGTTCTTTGTGGAATGAAAGACGACAGCTTGAGCAAAGCTAACATAGTAAACAGCGGCCGTTACAACATCAAATCTCTGCATTATGTGTGAGTAAACTTGGAAGGAAGTGCCATTAGACATGTGTTACATAATCGCTTATTCTTCTTCTTTTCTTCAACACTGAACCGAATCGATTGATGTTTACACTTCAAATGTTAAAAAATTAAAAAAAGAAAAAACCTAAAATTTTTAAAAATTTCTCAATGTTGATACTTTAACTTGAATTCTGGTCGCCTTTAATTAGGGTGTAATTCTTTCTTTCTGAGACACCCTGTACTACAACACGGAAGCGAATGGAGAGCCATATCTTTGAACACTGCCGTTTTTCTCTTCCTTTTTCTGTCAATTCTTCAGTTGGAAAAAGTAACTTATGAGGGTTTCCTACAGACTTATCCTTCACTTTTAAGCTATTACTACTTACTGCTATTTCAAAAACGATTTTTTAACCTCTTTTGGATGAATCCTGATAGTGTCTAGAGATGAATCAATTTTTGTTTGTTATATAAACATATTGCAACGGTATAACAGTATCATAGGATACCAGGTTGTTTTTTTCGTTGGAAACGAAAATTTCCGGATCCGAATTTATAAACAAGTTGTGATTTTCTATATGAAAGACTACGATTTGAGCTTAGTTTATTTCACACACAGTGATTATAGTAGATCAACCCCATCGTGCCCACCAGAGGAAAATTTTGGACAGGTCGATTAGTTTGGGAGAGGAGGCAGAAAAGAAAACATGTATCGCAATTCACCTGTTTTGAACTAACTAAAGATACTCTGGCCTTTCATGTTGACTTCATTTTCACATGAGGGTGCCAATCTTTTTGTGTTCATTTGTACCAAAACAACTGGCGCTCCAAAGTCCAGTAACATTAATCCAACCTGTTCCATTGAATACCACTTTCAATGCTTTCATAGAATTGATTTTCTCTGGTAGCCGATTCCATGTTTCAATAGATTTAGGGTGGAATTTTAATTTCCACCCACTGAACATGCCCCTCATTCAATGCCCATACCTTCGGAAAAGTACTAGAGGTGACACGATGGATTGAATCTACTATAGTATATGGACAAGCATTAGGTGTACGTAAAAAAACATGATTTGTTTGTAAATTGAGTGCGCCCTCATTGGGAAATCTGAGTTTACTTCTGTCGTTAATTTTTAATTTGGGATCAATCAATATTTATTGTAATAGTTGTTTTGTACTTTGTTTTTTTTAAGGACCATAAATGGATTGATCAAATTTAAAAAATAAGGCCTATAAGTCAAGACTTTAAAAAATATGGTTATCCTTTTTTGCTCTTTCAGTGGTGGAAGGTCGGCGAAGACCTTTAGACCAAAGAAGAACATTCCAGAGGGGACACACCAGTATGAATTGATGAAGCATGCAGAAGCAACATTAGGTAGTGGTAATCTGAGACAAGCTGTGTCATTACCAGATGGAGAAGACCTTAACGAATGGGTAGCTGTAAATAGTAAGTTCTTGGGTCAAGTCAAGGAAGGGGCAGATAATCGTGGGTTCATACTTTAACGGCAGGCATCGACCAGCGATAGTCTTTCGAATGTGCTTTGCGTGCCGGGTGTTTGAACCTACGCGCGCGTAAAAAGCGTGTTTGAAAGGCTAGCGTCTGCAGATGGCTGTGTATGAAATGTGATCTCACCTTTAAGGACCCGACTTCTATTTTGGTCTTCTTCAGCCATTTTGAAAAAGGTTGCTCTGTTAAATTTTCCATTAAGTAAGGTTAAAAGATCATAGAAAAAATAACAATATTTTCAGTGGCAATTACATGTTGCATTGCTGATGGTGACTGCTGGGGGAATCCTTATATTTCTCGGGGTTAACAATCTTCCAAAAAATTGGAATTATTCCCTAACGCTACTGTACTCTGACCAAATGCTTTCCAAGATGTACGTTTATTTTGTTGTGGATTTTGGCAATTTAAAATAAGAAGCATTATATCCAGCAAAGAGTATCAACAAAACAAGAATTATTTACTTTAATCCCATTTGTTATTTGTTTAGAAACAGATTAACTAGAAACCTTTACGTGTGCAATACACTTTGACTGACATTTCCAGAAATTCAGGATCTGCCCACATTTCCAGCAGGAGTTCACGATCTTTCCATTAGCAGGAAGTGTCTGTGACCTCATATCATTCATGACCCTTGTTATGTGTGACTTTGTGACCTACAACACTGACATGTACTCTCATCACACACCATGTATTCAAATAAGAAACACATGTGATGAGACACAGAAATCTTAATAGAATTGAACCAGAATTAACAAGGCTGTGATTCTTTAGGCTTTTTCTGATTGCAGGATTTTTTGTGGCAAAACTAAATTGTAATTTCATTTATTTTCGGCCCAATTTTTTTTTGTATTGTAGCCCAATTTCACACTGTTAATATTGGCTGCCCAGATTTCAAAAGTTGAGGCTCCGGGGCTGATTTGAGGCCCAAAAAATGGGTCTCTGGAGCTAGGATTCCAGAAATTTTGGAAAATAAACGGCGATTTACCTCAATTTCCAGCTACTTTTTGAAGTGTTCCGAAGAAAATTTGGTAGAATATGGCTTTGAACATGAAAAGTAAGGTCTCTGGCACCCCAAAAAAACAATCATACCTAATTTGATACTGCATGCCATGCTGTCTTTTCAATCAGTGCAGCATATAAACTCAGTGATTGGTTCAAGTATAATTTCTATGGATTTGATAAACCAATCATGGACACCTCTACTCATATTGGCAATTCTTAAACACTTCAGATTGTTTATGCTATTTCATTGGTTCCTAGCCATGCGATATGAGATGAAGTCACATGGTACAGCATGTACGCGTCAACACAATATGCAGACGCACTGCTCGGGCCAATCGAAAACGCATAGTAACAACGTCTGATCGAGTAAAAAAGCTGGGGTAATTATAATTTGATAAAATCTACCATAATTTTAGTGATCGTGTCCATTACGAGGGGCTGTTTGTTGAATCACGTCTCCATCTTAACCTCTCAATGCTGTCAGTGACCCCAAAATGCATAACTTCCAGAAGAGGAAGTAATGAAGGAAATGGTTTACAGTAATTGGCATTTCAGCATTTAATCACTTTTATAGATGTGCTCTACACAGCTGTTATAAAAGCAGCGAGGAAACATAACGATGGGTACAATCGTGCCGAACAATGAGTAAAGCCATTATTAATGCGATATTAATCACTAAACTGATTTAGCAGTGTCATTATAGTTATTATTGCCTTGTGCCAAATGGGGAGGGCAGCTCTGTTATTTTTTTAGCAGGAGATTCAAGACAATTTATGCTGAGCTTTGAAACTGGTCAAAAATGGTGTAAATTTAACTATGATAGGCTTGTACTAGTTGGTTTACATATATGGCAAATGTCTAATATCAAAATTAGCTTTCTGGTTTTTATGTTGTATGAGCCAAACATTACAATAGTTGATATTGGAAAAAGCCAAGGAAGATAAGCAGGAAGCTTGAAGAAATGTGTCAACATTTTATATCCTATTATTACCAATCATAGGAAGCAAAATGGGTACCGTTTATTGTTTTATGGACGTCTTTGTTTTGCTTGCTTGCTTGTTTTCCTTACAGCCGTTGATTTCTTCAACCAGATCAATATGTTATATGGTACCATCACAGAATTCTGCACCCCAGAAGTATGTCCAATCATGTCTGCAGGACCCAGGTGAGCTGGCTGGAAAAGCTTATCTTGCATAAAGCATATTCTATAACCTCTGCTGCCCATTATTGAAAATGCAGCATTCTGATTGGTCAGTTTACTGCCCATTATTCTGCAATAATGGGTTGCCAATGCATGTTCTTATTAAATGAAGCTGTTTTAGGTAATAGAATAGAAATAAAGAGTTTGCAGTGTCATTTATGTGCTCATAATGTGTCCTCGGCCAGAAAAACTTTCAAATAATGGGCTCGACTGCGCCTCGCCCATTATTTAGTTTTTCTGACCTCGGACACATTGTTCGCCCATAAATGACACTGCAAACCCTTTATTTCTTAAATATATAGGGATGCCCAGTCTATTGCATTGTAGCATTGTCCAAATGTCGACAAAATTAATTACTTAGTTTTCCTCAAATCTAAATTAAACATATTTTATTATCTATCAACAAGGCAATGTGAACCATAAGACCAATTTCATGCCAAAAAATATGAATATCATTGTTGATTCCTGCTTTTTTGGTGCACCAAAAAGTGATATTTCCAAAATATCTATACTGTTTCAGCTAAAGTTCAAGGGTGACATCACTGCGCATGTTAGTTGCCCTAGAAACATGCACGCTAACCTTGGAATTGCAGCCTTTACGCACGCGAATAAGGCGACACAATTGAAATGCTAGAGCGGATGCAGAATCGCGTTATGACGTCGCCCTTGAAAATGTGAACTGTAATATTCCTTGGGGTCACTGCATTTCCAGAGAATGTATCATGTAACAATTTATCATGAATGATAATAAAACTGAAGTAAAAACACTATAAATTATCAAAATCATGAATTTTCATTATTGTTGACAAATTGTTAAAAGTTACACTCTATGGGAAGGCAATGAAAACTAAGGAATATTTCAGTTCACATTTTTTTACAAATTAGATGTAAACTCTGAAATATATTGAAATTACTACCTTTTGTTGCACCAACAGAAGCAGGAAACATCAATGGGATGTATTATTTTTGGCATGGAATTGGTTGTATGGTTCCAGGTTTACCATAAATCAAAATGTTCCATTTTTAGTAAAAACTTAAGTTTTAAACTTCTTTTTTTGACATTTGGACAATAACGTGATAGGTTGGGTACCCCAATAATATTGCTGTTTTAACCTATTTCTTTAGTAATAGTCTTGAACATGACTAAACAACTGAATCAAGACTTGAAATGTTCAGAAGTACAGGGTGTTCCAAAAGTTGCACCACCTTGTTTTGGCCACAACATGTTTTGGAGGGCCTGTGTGATCATGCCTACCTGTATGCCTGCCTGTATGGATGGATGTCTACACAGGTGGAAAAAAATTCATCAATCCACTCTACCAAGTAAACTGAATAGTCAATGAACTTCAAACATGGTACGATGATAGAACATGATGCTGTATACTTTTTAACAGGTTACGAATATGAATGAGGTCATTTGCATATTTACAATAAAATGTGATTAAACCACAGTTGTGGAGGCCATCTTAATTATGCGCTGCATAATTCTTGTTAAAGATAATGAAGCATTAAAAGGTGGTATGGCTTTTGGAACACCCCGTAGTTTGTATTGTCAGTAAAGCACTTCAGAGTTCTGCCACAGGGAATCTAATAATAACTAAGTTAACTAGAGAAACCAATTATCTGTCTAGCTAAAAAAAATGCAAGCAAAAGAACAATAAGGCTCTTACTCACAAATCTTTACAGAAACACCCTTGCCACATAACAGCTTTTTGAATCCATTCTTACTGCACCTTATTGCGTTTTAGCTAGATGAAACTGAAACCAGTGGTGTCTGGCTTTATGCTAAAGTGGGTCGAATTGTTTTCAGTAATACTGTGTGTATGCAAGGGGAGTTGCTTGAATTGCGTACAAGAATATGGAATGTATTCAAGGGGTGTGTTTGTATGTGTGGTGAGTAAGAATGTCCATTTTCAGGCATTAGATTCTCTTTATTTTATCACACATTTTTTTTTTCATCTAAGATTAGACATGGATTTGCTAGAAGGGAATTTCACCCATTATCTTGGATATTGGCAACTCACGCACACATATTTTGTTCTTGTGCTCAATGGTGCAAATCAGATGACTTTTGATAAATCTGTCCCATTATTGGGAAATTATTCTGATGAGCCGAGTTCCTACCAGGCTGATGCACATTTGCCCATTTATCATTATTATCATCTTTGCTTACCATTGGAGTCTTACTCTACTCTCTAGCTTCACTATTTTGAACACCATCTTAATGAGGATGTAATATATTTTAAAACTAAAATCTTGTAGAAATATTTTAGTAGGATTTGATCAATCGCATCCATGCACAGAATGATGGTGAGATCATTTTATTCTTCTATTCTTCTTCTCCTGGGTGTGTCAGATTACCATGTTTACCTCCGTCTAAGAGGAATACGCCCTGCTTGCTATGCATCGAATGAGCTGTGACATATTAAGCACAACTCAACCATAATATAGTAGCCCTGCTTTCAAACGCACAGCATATAATCCAAGACCCATTTCAGAAATTTCTTAGGAATTGACTTTAATAATGAGAAAATTCCTTGAAATGGTGTGTATGTTTGTTCTTGCTCATTGATAAGTCTATTTCCTTTACTGCCAACAGCAGCATCTTATATGTCAGCACTTATTCCTGCTCCCTTCAATACCAATTAAGAAATGCCTCATCACCTAGAAAAGATGCCTAGAATTGTGTGTAAGTTGGTATTCCTTTTGGATACTAGTGCAGTTCTTTTTTCTTGTAAACACTAAGACACCAACACTCATCTGCGCTGGCCATCTCCAGGGAAAGATTAATAATATAATACCTAAAAAAAATAAAAAAAATAAGTAGTTTAAATTTCCAAAAACAAATATAACGTATTGTTAAATATACCGTTCTGATGCTATCCTCTAGGAAAGCGAGGACACCTTTCGATACCTAACACCTATAGATGGTATCTATCGCTCTTCCTATCGCCCACTTGATAGCTCAGTCGGTTAGAGCGTCGTGCATGTATACGAAGGTCTCCGTCGAATCCGCCAAGCGCACATGGGGTTTTTTTTTTTCAACACTATCGTGCGCTGGCCATCTCCAATAAAAGATTAATAATATTAAACCTCCTTGTCTACCTTGGAGAACTAAGTGAGTTTTAAATTTCAAAAACAAATATAATCGTAGGCCTATATGTTAAATATACAGTTCGATCTATCCGCTAGAAAGGCGAAGGACACCTTTCGCACCTAACACCTATAGATGGTTCTATCGCTCTTTTCTATCGACCCAGCTTGATAGCTCAGATCGGTTAGATCGTCGTGCATGTACTACGAAGGTCCCGGGTCGAATCCGGCCAAGCGCACATGGGGTTTTTTTTCACACTATCGTGCGCTGGCCATCTCCAGGGAAAGATTACAATTAATACATCCTTGTCCTACCTGGAGAACTAAGTAGTTTAAATTTCAAAAAAACAAAGATATCGTATTTAAATAACATTCTTTCTGATGCTACCGCTAGGAAAGCGAAGGACACCTTGTCGACACCTAACACCTATAGATGGTATCTATCGCTCTTCTATCGACCCAGCTTGATAGCTCAGTCGGTTAGAGCGTCGTGCATGTAATACGGAAGTCGCCGGTTCGAATCCGGCCAAGCGCACATGGGGTTTTTTTTTCAACACTATCGTGCGCTGGCCTCCTCCAGGGGAAGAAGTAATAATATGATACATCCTTGTCCTACCTGAGAACTAAAGAGTTTAAATTTCAAAAACAAATATATCGTATTAATGTTAAATATACTTCTGATGCTATCGCGCTAGCAACGCGAAGGAACTTTCGAACCTAACACCATATAGATGGATATTATCGCTCTTCAATCGACCCAGCTTGATAGCTCAGTCCGGTTTAGATCTCCGTCATGTAATACGAAGTCGCGGTTCGAATCCGGCCAAGCGGCACATGGGGTTTTTTTTTTTTTTTTTCACACTATCGTGCGCTGGCCATCTCCAGGGAAGATTAATAATTATACAATCCTTGTCTACCATGGAGAACTAAGTTAGTTTTAAATTTCAAAAACCCACTATAAATCGTATATGTTAAATAACAGTTCTGATGCTATCGCTATGAAAGCGAATGACACCTTTCGAACCTAAACTATTAGAATGGTATCTATCGCTCTTCTATCGACCAGCTTGATAGCTCAGTCGGTTAGAGCGTCGTGCATGTAATACGAAGGTCGCCGGTTCGAATCCGCCAAGCGCACATGGGGGGTTTTTTTTTTTTTTTCATCAACACTATCGTGCGCTGGCCATCTCCAGGAAGATTAATAATATATACATCCTTGTCTACCGGAGAACTAGTAGTTAAATTTCAAAACAATTAATCGTAATATGTTGAAATATACAGTTCTGATGGGCTATCATCCGCTAGGAAGCGAAGGACACCTTTCGAACCTAACACCTATAGATGGTATCTATCGCTCCTTCTATCGGACCCGCTTGATAGCTCAGTCGGGAAGAGCGTCGTGCAATGTATACGGAGGTCCCCGGTTCGCATCCGGCCAAGCGCACATGGGGTTTTTTTTTTTTTTCACAACACTATCGTGCGCTTGGCCATCTCCCAGGGAACGATTAATAATATAATACATCCTTGTCCTACCTGGAGAACTAAGTAGTTAATTTCAAACACTAAGACTCTCTCTTCATCTGAAAGCTATTAGAAATTTCATTGTTTGGTTCACTTTAAAGTTGTAAGCAGATTAAGTATAACGTACACTGAGTTAACCATAAAGTAGACAAAAGTTGCATTGCCATCTTAAAGAAGCATTTCGTAATCCACAGCCTCGTCCCCCCAATTTACCTGAGAAAAGTTGAGATTTTGATATCACCTGAACCATTGGCCCAAATATAGTATGTGTGCTTAATCTTACAATGTATGTGCAAATTTGATCTGCTCTTGAAGAAATTAATAATTTTGTATTTTATGTCCACAAACAGACAAATTACGACACAGTGACCTATGGAGCACTGTGAATCAAACATTTGCGCAAAATATCAAAATCAACTGAAATTTTGGAAATAACATTTTCTGCAGGCTAATCTTGTGAACCATAAACCCCAAATAAGGTGCGAGGATCATGAAATGTACCTTTAAGGATAACATAAATACAGGATTGTGAGGGGATATCAGTTTCAACAATTTGATCGGTATAAATGGGAAAGTGATCATGCTATAGTACTACTCATATCTAATGTTCAGATTTCAGAATAAAGAAGCTTTCAATAACCATTACTTAAATTTTGTTTTAATTTATGTTAAAAGTAATACCGGCACATGATTGTTTTGCCTAACCAATGATATGTCAAAAAATATCCTGAACACTTTCAATTGTAGGGAAAAAAAGTTCAAGTCTAACAAATCGGCATGAAAATGAAACAATAGTGAAATACCTTTACCTTTAAAGTGAGAAAAATGTTAATGTTGGAGGTTTAAGTTCTCAGAAATTAAATGATAATAGCAATAAAAATTCAGCAGTACGCAAAGATAACGAATCTCCATTCAATTATGTTTTGCAGTATGTGTCCATACGGACAGTAATGACTTAGTAGAGCTGGGAGTTACCGTTTAATTTCCTATCCGTTTACATGGTCTGTATTTTCGTTCGTAATCGGGTTACCCGGCTTTGCATTCGATCATAAATATCATCTTGAACCATAAAACGTTTGTACTTACCTATGTTATGTTTTAATCCAAAATAAAGCAGTTGAATATCCCAAAGATCCCAAACGACGAATCACTGTAATCACTGTGGGAGCTGCCATTTTACCTTTTTTGTAGATCCCTCTGTAATTGAAGCACCGCGTAATTGGGGCCGTGTTATGTGGTGTATATGCCAAAGTCGCTCCACTCACGTACAAGAACTTGGTAAACGGGGGATTTCCCTGTTTCCGTAAAAGTCGGAAACTATTTCTAGAAGCATTGGAACTGTTAACTTTAGTTTTCACTGACGGCGGGTAATTTTTGTGAAATTTGACTTCAGCAATTTAAATAATACTGAGAAAAGGTTAGTAGGGTTTGCTGACGTGTAAACGTGTAGTGAATTTTCTAAACGTGTAGTGACCCTTCCGTTCGTGTACACGTTTAAACGTTTACACGTCACAGCACTATGACTTAGAGATCTGATTTTGTTCTTATTAGGTTGCTTTCATTCCTAGCACTTGGTAGTGTTTGTTAGGATTCAAATTTTTGATGATTTTTTAAAATTGTCTGATTTAGCAAGTTACTGATAGTGCCTTTAAAGCAAAAATGCTAGGGAAAATTTTGTTTTTAATTTATAGGCTAACAAGTAATACTGGTACATGTTTGTTTGGCATCACCCAATGATATGTCCAAAAAAAATTCAAAAACACTTTTCAATTGTAGAAAAAAAGAAGTTCAAGTCAAACAAATAGACAATGAAAATGAAACTGTAGTGAAATCCCTTAAAAATTGAGAAAAATTTAATTTTGGAAGTTTAAGTTCACCGGAATTAAATGATAATAGCAATAAAAAAATCTTACCCAGTGAACCATTGGTCCATAAAACCAGATCAACTTTTCGTACTAGATGATATAAAATGGGATTGAATTTTTTCTCTCAACCGTAACAGTTAAAAAAATGGAAGTAATTGACAAAGGCCTTTTTTTGGCCTTCCCATCGGTTTGAATATTAGATTTTCAGGAAATGGGACTACTCCTCTGTTACATCTGATAAATAAATTTATGAAATTAGTATAGGAATTCATTATCACATATTTAAACAGCACCAGTAAGCTATAATGATAAAACAGTACATGCTCTGGAAGTTGGAATATATGTAATGCTATAGCACTCTAATGAATAGATGGCTGTTACTAATAGATGTTCTTGAAGGTATCAGTTAATTAGCCGATGTATTATTGAGCAAGCTATAAGGGATGAACATGATGAAGGCACATGTCTCTGCACCTGTCTACATGTGTGTGATGTTGTTCCTAATAGCTCTTTGTCTAATTAGCTATAGGGAAATAGCCTGCCATCTTGGTTTCGCTTAAAACATCTCATCAGTGTTATTTATGGTTTCCGGTAGGAAACGGATAATGGGGGTTCTTAGTGCAAACGTGGGAATGGGAGATGTGTGGCTGGGAATGGTACCATTTTCAGGCTTTCTGGTAAAGGTGGGGGTCATGAAATTACCAAAAACTGCTAAGGGTGCCTTTTCATTTTTTTGTTCAAAATTCTTTTAATTTTGTTCATTTGTCATTGTTTTGTAGTAAAATATATGGAAATTTTGAACAGGAATTGTTTTGAAAATCCAGACCATTGGTTTATTTTGGATCTCCTTTTCATTAAAATTTGGTAAATTTTTTGGGTGAGCTTTCAGAAGCCTGGCTGCACATCCCCATAACTCTACAATACAGGTATTACTTCAGTCTTGTTGTCGGGTCGCCTTAGCGACCCGACTATAGAAACCACTGCTCCCAAAATTGCGAAGGAGTCTATTTCTATAGCTGAAGGTCATTTCATTAAATGTTTCTTTTATGAAAATGATCTACGTACTACTATTAATTTTGGAGTTTTAGTGTTGGGTGTGTAATGGGATGCAATTTCAGACAAAGAATAACATCATTGCATGTTTTAAATGGCCTTAAAAATCATTTCTTTGAATTTAGTCTCTGCCAAGACTGGCTAGGAAATGGGAGTTTGGTTAAAACGTTGCAGGGATAGATAAAGGGTGAGTAATGAATAGGAGAGTTATAAGTAAGAAAATGATCAGGCCACGTAGAGTTAAACTACGGTGAGCAAGAGGTATATGACAAGGGTGAAAGGCAAAAAATTGGAAGGGATATTAAGACGAAAATTTAGGTAACATCTTTATTTGAAATGACAGGAAGGTGTAACCTACATTATATTCAAGCTTTATAACTTGGGGATTCCTTCTAAACACATTTTGCGCCCAATTGAGCGTTTTTTCTATTTTCTTTATTTGAAATGACAGGAGAGATTTACGTACATCAAATAAAGCTGCGTAAATTAGGGATGAAGTGTTACATATTTTTCGCCAAATTGGGCGCCTTTTTTATTTTCTTTATTTGAAATGACAGGAAGGGTAACCTACGTTAAATTTAGGACTTATACTGGGGATTCAGTTTTAACACATTTTGCGCCCAATGCGGCGTTTTTTTTATATTTCTGTATTTGAAATGACAGGAGAGTTTTACGTACATAGGAATTAAAGTTGGTAACAGTGAAAGTGATGCAGTGTTCCATATTGTGCGCCCCATGGGGCGCCTTTGCTAGTGTCTTTATTGAAAGACAGGAGAGTTTTACGTCATCAAATTAAAGCTGGTAACAGTGTAAAGCTGATGGCAGTTTTACATATTTTTCGCCAATTGGGCGCCTTTTTTATTTTCTTAGTTGGAAATGAAGGAAGTGTACTAACTACGTTAAATTATAGCTTATACTTGGGGATTCAGTTTTAACACATTTTGCGCCCAATTGGGCGTTTTTTCTATTTCTTATTTGAAATGACAGGAGAGTTTTACGTACATTAAATTAAAGCTGTGTATACCAGTGTAAGCTGATGCAGTGTTTACATTATTTTGCGCCCACCACTTGGGCGCCTTTTCTATTTTCTTTATTTGAAATGACAGGAGAGTTTTACGTACATCAAATTAAAGCTGTAACTTATGATGCAGTTTTTACACATTTTGCGCCTTGTATACAAGGTGATTGGTTCTAATGCAATTTATAATCATGTATTCAACCATCTACTCTAAATCATTTATATTTCTTTTTATAACATGTTCTGTATGTAATTAAAGTGCAACTTCAAAACTAGAAAAACCAATCTAATACTTTAATGTTTTTAATGTTGTTCGTTCCCCCATATTTATGGTTAAAAATTATGCCTGGCGACCCGACAGTTTTTTTTAAATACTTGTTTCTATAGAGAATGGAAATGGCCTGTACAATATCTGTGTTATAGTGAGTAATGTCCACCAGATCTGTGTTTTAAGCATTTTGGTTATTCATACTCTGTGTTTATTTTCACAGTGTTGTTGTAGGTTTTGTTTGTTTGTTTGTTTGTGCTTGATTGTCACAGTATCCTGTATATCACACCATATTCCCATTTGTGTAAATGCGTTCTTTGACCTTGATAGTAACGGCATTTCATTCTCTGGATTTCAATGGGAACTGTAATTATAGGATAGCCCATTTGGTTGCCAGCTGCCTTCATTTCTGCCCTAGAAGTAAGTAAATAGTGTTTGATACAATAAATGAAAATGTTTTCTATGACCTTGACAACAAAAGTTTGTTGATATGTAGGTAGCTAATTTATTTGAGTGTATGGGTTTGCCCGGCTACGATGTTGTGTCAGTGTGTGTTTACTGTGATTCACATTAAAAAATTAGTAATTACTTTGAATCTTTGTAGGTGGGGAAGGGACTTTCAAAATGGACCCTGAATGGCATAGTTAGTGATAGAAAATTTCAACTAACACTGCCACAACTAAATCTCACCAAAACTCACTGTGTTAATGGAGAAAAAGCACGAAGGCCAGAAGTAGCGATGACGTCAAAAAACCAAGACTCATCTGGCACGAAATCGCTGGACGGGCCAGCGACACCGCCGTAGCATGCTATCCCGGGGTCATGGGGCTGGGGCCCGAAGGGCCCTGGGTCCGAATCCCACCCGAATTTGCGACTTTTCTTGTTCCCCTCTTCCCCACTCCCTCCCGGGAGGGCTTGGGTTATTGGTGTGAGAAAAGCAGTAAGACAGTAAAACCGACCCCCAAAATTGCATAGCACAATCAGAGTTCCTGTCAGAGTCATGAGACTGAGAAACGCATGGCAGAGATGAAAAAAAACTTGTCCTTCCAGGAAGATCATTTTGAAAGGATGTGGAATGTAAACAAGGAAATAAATTCTCCCAACAGCACCCTGATTTTTCATAATTAAGGGACAAGCATCATCGTGTTTGGTATCGGTGTGTAGCCAAACATAGTCCTTTCTTTACCTAAAGTAAACATGGTCAAGTTGTAGTATTTATAACATTATAGTAAGCAAATCTAAAAAATCAAGGGATTTTCGCCATTATGCAAGCAAAATTGGTATTTATTTGGCCAAAATGGGTGCCAAATAAACATAACATGTTATTACTCTAAAAACTAAGAACAAAATAAAAATTTTGTCAGTAGTTGCCTTACATAGCAGCATACGAACAACAGTACCATTTTTTGACATTTTACACAGGAAAGTATAGAAAGGTGGCAACCCCCACCTTCCGACTTTAAAAGGGACACCCGGACCTCCCTGATGGTGGACCTCCATTTTGTTTCGCTAAAAATGACCGCTAGGATGAACTTACAATTACATAAAAGCCTTAAATCATATTCATTTGCTTTTGGGGCGACAGGAAGCATCTGTTGGGGGGGGGGACCCCTTGGTGGACGAGGGTTAAGATTCAGGCACCAAATTTTGCATGGCACAAATGTAATTCTTTTATTATGGTTTGAAGTTTCATTTCCAATGAAATGTTTATAATATTGATCTTTCTCGTTTTGGCTAGAAAAAGGACGATCATTCAGTGGCATAAGGATTTTTGAGGTTGTACCCCAAGTTTAATTGCATCAGCAACTAACTGCCAAATGTTTAATTAGAAAGGCAGTTATATCATTAACCTTTTGGGAACTGGCCAGTTTTGTATACGTTTGTAACAAATATTCAGGAGCTTTAGAGGTGGCCTTCCAATGTTTGCAGGTTGATCTGGAAAGCCATCTACAACACCAACAAGGCCTGTAGGCTTGTTTCGACTCAATTTGTAACTTTTCCAGGCTAATTCTGAATGTGCCCAGGAAAATGAAGACTTTTTACATTTAAAACCAAAATTGACATGTTAGGCCAAGAGTATTAAAAAATAAAACAATGGAAAGGTGGAGATTTCTGGTAACAAGAGAAAAATATCAGAATTGGTGCAGAAAGGTGTATAGAAGCATATACTAAAAGTCCCCAAAATCCTCCTTTGTGCATTTTCAGAAATAAGGGGGCAAAGTTTGTACAGGGGTAAAATTACGAATATTGTCAATTGTCCTTAAATGGGTTCCAACATTTTTGTCGTCCCAAGGATTACAAAAAAAGGTCTAGTTTGCCTATCTATGGCTTGTAGTTTAATAACAGTATGGTAAAAAGGCTCAAGGTCATCCTGGGGTTAAATTTTCAGAAGGGTCGGAGTCTTCTGAAAGATGTGTCAAATTCTTCATCTAGTTGTACCTGCACACCAAAATGAATATTTAAACAGGTGATGGTCATTAATTGCAAAATTACAGGGCCAAGTGTGATGGGGGTTCTACAGGCTCTATGGGGGTAATTGCTTTCTGTCTTATATGTCAATATTGAAGCCATGTAGGTGATTTGAATGAACATTTTCGTTTTAATATGACTCTACGAGCAATGTGAATTGGTTTCAATGTAAATTGGATCATTTGAAATATTTACCCCCAGGATGACCTTGAATGATTAGGTCTGTAGTACTTAAAACTACAGAAAAAAAAATGTTGTAGATAGGGCCAAAAATATACCTTTATTGAGCCTTGGGACATGACAAAAATGTTGGAACACACTTTAAGGATAAAACCCTGAGGAATATTTTGTAATGGAACCCTGTACAAATTTGCCCCTTATTTCTCTAAAAAAGACACAAAGAGGATTTTAGGGGACTTTTTTTCGTATGTTATTCTAGACAAATTTCTGCACCAATACTGACATTTTCAGCTTGTCCCAGAAATCCACGTTAAAAACTAAAATTCTTGGCTAGTAGTAATTTTGATCGGCGACTGTAGTCGCCGTTAGTTCTCAAAGGATTAATTATAGCCACTCAGCATGTCAGGTAAGAAAGGTGGTAATAAGGCTGAAGAAGATTGAACTGAAATATTTCAGAAAGTTATTGTAATGGCTACTCAATGGAATATATCATGCAATTAAACCAATAGGAAACATTGTAACAGAGCAGTAGTGCCCACTGGAGGTTAAAGAGAAAAAAAAAAACTTGTATTTTGAGCAGATGAGAGCACATAGATCTAAAAGTACTGAGTGTTGCATTGTGTAAAGGTTAGTAAGTTTCTATTTTAGTTTGTTAAAATATGGGAAGACATTAATACGAGGCGCTGTTGAAGTTGGAGGTTAATATTTTGATTGCTTTTCCATAAGAAAACTGCCATCAGACAGACACTCTATTATATTATGCTTTTGTGTAACAATTTGTTGGGGTTGTAGTCAGTTATTTGAAAAATAAAATGTTCATTAAATAGGAAATGAGGTTCTTTTAGTTTAATTACTGTTCCTGTAGGAGGTGGCAAGATATCCATTTCATATCTCTAATACGGTAATAAAAAAAAAATGCTGCAAATTTGCCAACAGAGGTCTTTAACTTTTGAGATGTACTGAAGTGTGCAGGATATAAATTGATGCCATTTCAGCAGAAAGAGCAAAATTTATACATGTATATTGTATGAATTTGATACTGTTTAACACAGGAGGTTTTGTTTTTACCCTCCCCCCCGTTTTGCAATTTTAGGTATGCAAATCATTGGGCAGATGGTAACAGTGAAGAAGCCTATCAAATGTTCAGCACCCAAATACTATAGATTACTTAATGACGTGGGTTAGGATCAATTAGATGATGAAACGTGTTTCCTCAAAAATAGTTGAGTATGCGCTACAGACGGTTTTCCAGGTTTAGGATCCTGAATGGTGTCACATTTAATTGAATCTGGCGGTCCCCGGGTTTCGCCATCACCTGCCTTTTTTAAAGCCTACTTGTTTGAAAACCATTTTTTTACCTGAATGACCCGATGACCTTTGATCCACTAACATATACAAACTCGGTCTTCGGAGTCAAGGGGCACCCACCCACCAAGTTTCAGGAACGCTCGACTCTCGGTCTCCGAGAAAAAGACGCGGTCAGACAGACCACTGACAAGACCACCGGTATTTGGTTATATAGATGCCTAATATTTTGGGCTGCCATAAAAATTTTTGCTCAAGATAGCACTTGGGAATATGAAAAAAAATGGGTATCAGGTTTTCACTTTCTGTAGCTTGAAGATTCTGGATTATGAAACAGAAAGGCTTTACCATTTCATGTGTGCTTGCTTGGGAAACTTAATTGCACCATTGAACGTTATCTCCTGTCATATCATTTGCTACTACTGGTAGACAGAGCAGGAAGATGTTCAGTTCTAGGTCCCCCAGGAAAATTGACATATATGAAATCAAATTTACCTGCTTGAAAAGGATGCGAGACTGATATGGTATAAAGTACTAACTATTGTTTAAGTTTGAAGTGAAACTTTATAGTATGCGGGGTATTTGGTAATATTTTGTTACACAAGTATTAGCAATCAGAAGAATTTTACTAATTAAAGGGGATGGCCCGATTAAGTATGTCAAGTTATCATCTTGAAAGAATAGCCTTCACCCCAAAATCCTATCGGTGAAGTTTTGCACCGATATTTCAGTGCGTTTTGATGATAGAGCTAAAAATGTGATTTTGTAAGAACCATAGATTACTATGTAAAATTAATATTGGTCGACCAAAATGTTGAACATTTTCACTCATAACACCCAAACCAAACACCTGTTAGTCCTATGATTTCACAGGGTTAATGAGAAAAACAGTAGCTTTCTTCTGATACCAAAATTTTCAATCTTTATTCAACAACTCTTCCTATCTCTTTGTACGGGAGCTTAGTGTTGTTGATTTGTTATCAATCCACATTGACATGGAAATAAACGCCACGCCTTGCGCCGTGTTCATGGAAGTGTTTACATGGTATGCTTCAGTCGACGCACTGTTAGTCATGTTTGGAACTTTTGCATATGCGCAAAAGCACCAGGTGCAACCTCCAAAGCAAAACACATGCCAAAACTACCGTTTTACATTGGATTTTTGCTTGAAAATTTACTGAGAAAAATTTATGTTAAATTGTGAACATTCTGGAAGTAATAGCAAGACTGTATTGTTCCTCTACACAAAATTTAAGTGTTCAGAAAAAGTTTCATTGTTGAAATGGGTTCAAACATGTTACAGAGTGGTTCATTACAAATCAACAACTCTGCATCCGATGCGAGGGCAGCCTGAGCGGGATAAAAATGGTGCATCGTTGTTGATTTGTGATGAACCACTGTGTAACATGTTTGAATCCCTAATTGAATCATCTCTGTAACATCACAATTTCAAACAAATGCTATGTGCAATAAAAAAAACTTGAACTGCTGTCTCCCAGCAATAAGCTAAATAGTATCAAATCAGCATTCCAATAGTTTCTATATATATACATTGATCAAGTTTCTTCTTTGATTTTTGTCTCTTTTTGTCTCAGGTGTGCCATTCCCAAAGAACTTCTCCACAGTGGCGAAGACAATACTCAAGCGCTTATTCAGGGTCTACGCACATATCTATCACCAGCACTTCTCCGAAATTGTCCAGCTCCAAGAGGAGGCGCACCTCAACACGTCGTTCAAACATTTCATCTTCTTTGTGCAAGAATTCAATCTGATAGACAGGAAAGAACTGGCCCCTTTGCAGGAACTCATCGACAGATTGACAAACAGTGGCAAATAGACCAGATCTCGATTAGGGGTCGCTCATAATATGGACTCTATTGTATTCAAAGATTTTAAAACAATGTTATGTATGTAGCCAAGGAGTGGTGGAGAGCACCGGTTGTACGTTGTATCTGATGGCGACACGGCTGTCTGCATACCTCGCCAAGCAATTGTCGCTTATCTGAATAAGCCTAAGTCGTCTACTACTGGAGAAACAGCTAAGATACAACAGAACTTTACCCAACAGTTCTTTACCCAACAGTTTTATTTTGATTTGGAAGTGTATAATTTGGCTGTTGTCAAAGGCCATAGAGCCATTGTGCTGTCGTCTGCAATTGTCTTCAAAACCAGTAACTATATCTATACTCTGAAGAAAATGGTATACTTCCGTGTGCTGCATAAAGCAAGGACACTTATTAGATAGTGAAATAACTTTGAAAACGGCATAATATAGGAGTATATATTTGTACAGAGAATTTATCTTTGTTGACGGAGAGTTTGTGGATAAATGCAGCGACTACCACAGCAGCATGTCTTCATTGCTGACTAGGATTGTAGCAGCATAAGGTGCTCAATGTCGCCCGTCAATTCTTCAGTTGTCACATTTCTTGTTCAAGCAAGACTTTAAACAAGTCTACTACTGTGGTAGCCTCAGCAAACATGTATTGATACATGTACCTTTTGTGTAGACTGCATGCAGACTTGTCAGTATTGAAATAGATTTGTGTTTCTTTGACCTAAAACTAGCCAAAACATGTAGCTCTGTAAAGTGACTGCATGTTGTAGAGTAAGTGAGAATCTCTCACAAGCATGATTCATGATCTACCAATACGAAAAATAATCTGTGAAATCTTGACTTAAAGCCACTATCATCAGTAATATACATGATATCGTATGGGTGTGAAGGGTATAATGTAATTATGTCCTTTAACTTAAAGGTGCAATGAGAGATTTCACATATCAGTTGTCCCAAAAAAATTGAGTGTTCTGATTTTTGCCCTGCTGTAAAGCTTTCTCTCAAAAATATCCCCATCTGAAAGGATTAAGCTGAGAAATTTCTTTGGTACAAAAATTCTGCAATTTCTAATTTTGTATAGGAGCAAATACGAAATTCAGCATACGTTTTACATTGAAATATAAGCAAATCAAAATCACATTTTTTTCTCTTTTAAGACATTTCTCCATTGAATGTCTAATCTATTTGAAATTACTATTATGACACAATATTTGGGTGCCCCAAAATCTCTCGTTGCACCTTTAAGCAAGGTAGCCGAATTCAGAAACATTGCATGCAAAAATGCACAATCATGAGCAGACGACACTGTTACAGTCAGGTACATTATCCGGGTTATTTGTGATGTTGTATGAAAGACATGGCCTTTGATTGAAATTACTTCATTTTGATATAAATTATCAATTTGTAGGTGTGCAAAAATGGGAAGAAATTCACTGGTAGTGGCTTTAAAGTCTACTTACCCTGTCCTTGGGTTTGAGCTGTATGCCTGTACCCTGCTACATTAGGGGAGTTTCTGTAACCTGACCCATCTGACACACTTTTTTTTCTGACACACTTATGATTTTGGAAACCCTTCACGGAATAAAGTACAGGTTTATTCCGTTAAGGTTTCCGAATTCATAAGTGTGTCAGAAAAAAGTGTGTCAGATGGGTCGGGTTACGGAAACTCCCCCACATTAGTAGGAGGGTAGAGGCACATAGAGAATGGGCCGCAGAGGCAGTTTAAAGTGGATTATGTAACCAGTCACTTCAGACTACCCTTAAGTTGAGTTGTACCAGTGCGACTTAGCTAAAATTGTGTGAGATAGTGTGATCTTACACTGTGTGAAACAGTGCAAGATTTCTGAATTCCTTCTTATAGTGTGCCATAAATTAAAAAATTGATTGCATGAACTTGTTTTACTTCTTATGGGAAAATATATTTTGAGTCGAGAGGAAGTTACAGTATTTTTTGTCATTTGTGATTCAATGTTGATATTCCCAGGTTACAGGATATACTCTCCAATTGCAGTGAAATTATAATGAAATTAATGATATATATATATTTCAAAATAAGCTTGTAAAATTTTGATAATTCTCGATTTCAACCTGTGGCCTTTCATTTTGTATTATTTTAACTGGATGCAGAATTGAGTGTTGAGAGCACCACAATGAATTCCTAAAATTGTATGGAGAATTTGTAAGAGGAAATAAACCCTGTGATAGTTCACAAACGTGATTATTAGCAGTTATAATATGCTGATTGTAACAGCAGTTGATACCTACCTAATCCAATACCAAATGTTGAAATCAATACCAAAAGTTGAATCTAGAAACTCACTCTAGGTACTGCACTGAATACTGGCCTATATATACCTGGCTCATTTTCAATTCATTAACCACCTCCTACAACGTATGTACAATTTGTGAAAATGCTGTAGTATGTTATGATATCTTGTATAATAGTGTTGAGTGCATTCATATTATCATAAATACTATCCCAAAGTACATGTAATTATATAGAAATTATAATATATACGGTCCGAGTCGGCCAGTGGTGTAATAATGATACGGGAATGCTAATGAGGGTAACATAACCCTCTAGGTCACCGGGGGAGAGACACTGTGAACTAGTGAAATCTCATTCCCAAGGCACGGTTCAATAGCTTACATTCACCAGTGTATTTAGAAAATACACCCTCTGGTGTGTGGGTATGATACATAATACCCAAAACATAAAAGCTCAGTTCATGTCAATGCATGTACAAGTATGAGGCACTGAACTGTGTCCTTGGTGGATGAGCATATAGTAGTTCATAGAGAGAGCCTGCGACTTGACACTGATATGCTGTGTCGGGCCTCTTGCGTTAGTTCAGGTTTCTTATTCTAATTGATTCTTTAAAAGCTGAGATATTCCATTCTATAGTACTTGCATAGACTACTTGTTGGTTGCAGTATTAATTACCTCCTTGGTGTCTAACAGTGGAAGGCTTTGTTGGAGAGACGGCTAATGACTGGTTCCTCTAGAATTAGATCTTAAAGTGGAAAGTTATGTATTCGACTAGGGTTTTCACATGTTATGCTAAGAATGATAAAAAGGTTTAAATACCTGAGCACTAATTGAGGTGTATACCTGAGCACATAATAAAACCCTTGCTATACACCATTAACATGTATGTAAGTAAACACTTTTAAACACTCCCATATTTTGAACCATATGCAGCATAATAGATGTGGTTCATGGGGTAAAACCATTTAGAGGCTTGTATAGGTTGTATTGAAGCTATGGTAGACTGAACATTCTCCATCTGGACCGAAGTATAAGTGTGATGACATTTTGCGTAGTGCAGTTTAACCCCCACACTTTAAGCTTCTTTAATAATCCACCTCTTGTTCTAGACTTGATCTGTGTGCTTGCAAATGCGCCACAACGCCATCATTTCATACTTCATTTATTGGATTACAGCTCCATGTGAGTCCAATGCTTTAACCTCTTAACACTATGATGCCACTTATAGATTTATTCAAAAGAATTGTAGCCAAGACAAATTGCAACACCGGTATAGATTTGCTGCTTACAAACTTCTTTTTGCATTCTCTGTTATTGTATATTCATTATATTCTAAATTAGAGTTCTGTTTAATTTAAAAACATCTTACATTCGACAAATAAATCGTGGCCCCTGGAACACTCGGTACGCACATAGCAACGGGCAATGTAATGGGCGTAATTTTCCACACTCCCTTAAATGAATGCAAGCATGTGCGTTGTGTACCTTACGCTGAACGCTGTATGTACGCGGCAGATGTCTAATACGCTGCCACGATTCTTTCTTCTGCGGAGAACTAAGTTGGATGTAAATATATCAGTGTTTCCCAACTTGGGGTCATGTAAAAAAGGTCCATAAAGTGAATTGGAATGAGTAGGAAAAGCAACTCATGAGAAGTAAAGGTGCTCCTCCTTCCAAAAAGGACCAATATAACGCTAAGTTAACCATATAACTTAGTTAACCAGTGTCAATGGAACCATCCGATTGATCAGCATTATACGGTTAATATTATTGTTGGCTGACACAGACAAAATTGTTTGAGTCACCGCTAGCTCATGCTTATCAATTTCACACATGGGGTCTTGAGGCAAAGAGGTTGGAAACCCTAATATAATGTGGTCTACAAGTCTCCACCATTGATGGATATATGCAGGGCTTCATATTCTTTTGTTACAAATCAAAAGAACTATTATCCCCCTCTGCACTCTCTAATTACAATGTCTAAGATGAAGGGTGACCTATGATGTCACTTGTTTTCCCTTCAGATGCCCTCGTTTGTTTTCTGCAGCAAAATATTACAGTAGTTTCTGTGACAGACCACATAAAATCTGATTATAAATTACTTGCAGATCTTTCCTGATCTAAATGGTCCAAAATGGCAGCTGTGTACATTAGCTTATTATGCTTGATAAGAAAGTTAGTATTATTTAATTCGAAACAAAAGTACAGCAAAACAGAATTTCCTCATGCAAGTATAGGTTCTTTGCCTGCCAGTTTCTCTCTTACACACCAACAGGGGGCCGCCATAAAATAACAAATGTCACATCATCTATAGTCAGAGCTCAACTAAACTTGGATCATATTTTTGCTGTGATTAACGAACCTGTGATTGGATTTGAGACTGCATAAATACCTAAAATCTGTTATGACTAACATACGTAATGTTAGATGCAACATCTTGAATTCTGTCTTCAGCGAATAGCAGCCAGTTTGTTTCAATGTTAACATAGTGCAAATTTGCAACTGGTTATTAATTTAAAGTACAATAAAAAGTAATGCCTGTTACCAAAGCAAAATGTGATTAAGAATAACCTAAGTACTATAAAAAATACAATAAGTGAGATTAAAAATTCTGTGGACAGGAGATACGCACACCTCACGTAAGCGCAACAGCTGCTGTGGTTCAGCGCATTCTTCGACAATTGCGCATCGCGAAACGAGGTGTGAGGTCCAACGCTCGGGTGTGTTTGATTCTGTCCAAAAAGTTATTAATCAGACTGTAGTATTAGTGCTTGTGCATGTCAACAGGATCTATTGGGATAAAGGACAGAATCCTGCACTGAAGTGGTTTTTTAAGTGTAAGATTTTAAAAACAATTCTTTCCCCTTTACTTCTAATTACCCTATCTAATGGATCATTTCAGTAACTTTGTGTGTACCATGTACATGGTTCTTTATCCATGTCTCAAAATAGAACTATGACCTTTAGCCTGCAAATAATCTCATCACTGGTGAAGAATCTAACCAATTGTTGCCTGTCTGTTCTATATTAATCTATAGATTAATTTATGAGTGTACATTTGATACTGCGAATCCAATGTTTACTGGTTTTCAGCTGTAATCTTATCCCACCCTAGGTTATGTGTGTGAATATTAGATTTTTTGTGTGAAATTGGGTATATTGCAAGTTGGATATTCACTGAATTGCATCAAAAGATAATGGTCTGTAGACTATGGACCAACAAGAAGGCATTTAAATATGTTTAATGAATGCTAACTAATTCATTGCAGATGGGAATGGAAGCATTTTTTTAGGGGGGGGTATTTATGTACTTCTTTATATGAGAATGGGTATAACAACCAAAATGATCAAAATCATATTTTTTTTTAAAAGTGGGGCTCTATAGAATTGTTTGATTGGTGGAAAGACCTGATATACCAATAGAACGGCATCTGGAGATAAGGAGGGGGCCAACAGGGCTAAAGCGTGCAGGTTACTAACACTTGTCCAAAGTTGGGGTAGTGGTAGCAGACTTCAGATTGTGTAAGGATTCAACATACTGGCTTGATATTCTAACTGTTTATGTCCAACAAGGCATAAATAAAGTCTGTAAGGAACTCAATCTTGTCATGGTGTTTAACCTAGTACCTCTTCTTTGACAAGTTACTTTAATTTCTCGTATTTGTTCTGTGCAAAATATCAAGGATATTTCGGTGAATCGGATCTTTCTATGCACCATTCATATATTGCTTTTAATTAAAACTTGCTGAATTCTGCTGGTTTGTACTTACTCAGTGTTGTGTATGTGAGAGAGTTTCGTCTATGTATCTATTGGCGTTTTTCTTGTGGGAGACATTCCGTGGAGACGTTGGGTGATATACTGGGTAAAAGATTTAATCGAATCAAAAGAAATTGAAATTCTCTGCCATTTACTGGATAATGCCGTCATGGATTTTCACCGGCACTTATCTTATCCTCCTAAAAGAATAATACCCGAGAAATTTTCAGCCAAGGTTAATGGCATCGGTTATTCGCCAGAAAGCGAGTCTCAGGAGATTAGCCAATCTGTGGGCTGTAGTACCAAGGGTGTTTTGTTGCACTATGATTCAACAAATTGAATGCTCTCGGAGTACAAAAATGCCATTTCAAATGTCTCAAGTAGATGATCTCATTTTTTATGCCAAAGTGTTTGGCCAATATTAATAAGAGATGCATATTTATCAAAGGATTTTTTTTTCTGCATGGACATATATTTCCAATTATATTTATAATTAACTACATGTATTTCCAAACACATGTACTCTTCAAAGTTTGTATAATCTAACATATCCAAATGAATGTTCATATTATTAAAATGAAATATAACTTGTGACTTAAGAAAAAACATTTGGTGAAAATTACATGTGGGTTTTTAAAGCCCTAAAGTGTGTGTGCTGTGTGTGAGTTTTGATATGAAATGTAGTAAAAACTATATGTACAGGGGAGAAATGCCAATAAATTATTACGAAGTAAGTTGTCCAGTTGGCAGGTAAAATAATGGATAAATCCAATTAGGCAAATAAAGTTTCAGAAGTTGTGCACATAGCTTATTTTGTGTGTGTGTGGGTTTATGAGTTTTTTTTGGTTTTAGTCATTATTAAATGTAAGAAATTAGCTGCAAAAGCAAACAAACAGTGGCTCAATAAATGTGATTAAAAATCCTGCATTTTACAAAGCCTTTTTCAATCCTCAAAAAAAAAAAAAATAGTGCTCGCTTAGCATTTTTTCTATTTTCTTCTGAGACATACACAATTTTTATTGTACTCAGAATCTGCTACCTTAGGGCATAAATAGGGTTGTGAAACTATCCATTCATATTTATTAACTGGAAAAAACGTAAAACAACTTGTAGTAGCTTAAACATTTATTTGAACAAAAACAAGGTCTTTGCCCATCAGGAAGCATGTTTTGTGTAGACAATCACTGTCATTGACTACATAGAGTATGCATCCCCTTACATTGCACACCCTTGCCTCTTAGATTCGTGTACTTAAAAGCGGCACTGGCACATTTTCACAAAATATGAAATTTCTTCAATTTGCTCTCAAATGATAGTCTAGGCCATTGGAAGAACAGGGATATATTTTACACATAAAATACCATACCCCAAAACAGATAGGGACATTGATATGAGGATAAAGACATCCAGGTAATTTGTAGGCCAACTTTTAAGTTTTCCATAACTTTAATCAACAAATGTGTATATTACATGAATATTTTTGACTCGTACTCACTGATATTAAAACCACAAAGGTTATAGACCGGTCAAACAGTGTGCATAGCGTGGGAAACATGCATGCGGCATGCGTGTTCTTGTGTTAAACGCCGGCGACGTTAAATTATAAAATCGTTCTGTTTACCCATAATGAAGCTGATTTGGTCTTAATAATTTCGGGTGAGGACTTTTGTATATAAAAGCTTTACAACCATGCAAAAATATCGATTTTGAAAAATCTTGAGGGCGCACTAATTTTCAAATGTGCCAGTGTCTCTTTAAAAATGCCTGCACAAACTCATTTTAAACAATTGCAATGCAGTTTACCGAATACAGGGTGGTAGAGGTAATAGAATTGTTAATACAGCTCAAAGAAGCTATTCACGTCAACAGCGTATACAAAATAGGTAATGAATTTAATGCAATTTTTTAAAAATAATTTTTGTTCTAATGTGTATATTTTTTATGTTGAGGAATTGTAATTAATATTTTCATAACCAACCATCAATGATGTTGCTACATATGTAAAAACTATTCATGTCTTCAGTATATGTTATGTATACTCAGTGTCAACCCCCCGTCCATTCCATTAGGGGTTCAGTGAGGCGAGATGTTATATCGAGGGTTTACGGCAAGAAGGCCCCATCTGCAATAGCTACCATTTGTCAGTTGTGTTCTTATTTGTGTTATAGCTGCCAAATTTAACGCCTGGCAGCTATTGCAGATGGGGCCCTTTTGCCCTAAACTCTTGATATAATGAAACCTTGCATTGAGAAGTATCACAATGTGCCATAACCTAAAACTTTGTGATGCTCTTGTTTCTGAATCATTCCATTGCCCCTGGTTTCATCTGTAGTATTCTGTTCCATTCTCTGTGAAATTTTTGTCTTCCAGCTCAATAACCTCTGCAGGAGCTTTGGCTTTAAACTTGCATCACGAATACACGTCTGTCTTAGAACGAGCTTGAACTGTGCTATGAGAGCATGCAACTGCATGCCTCATGTGCTTAGCGGCGCTTGGGTCTTGTGCGGCTCATCCGCCTAAAACAGGTAAAACGTCCAGCAGGTGTTCGGTAGGAAAAAAAGGTCAGCTTATCGTTCTGCCTACAGTAGTCCCAAACCACATAATGGGCGGGGTGGGGGTTTGGCAAGGAGTATATAACCTTATCAGGTCATTAAGAAAACAACACAATGAAAACAAAAGTTTTATTTGTATGTAATATAATGCGTAATATTATCGACTAATATAGTTAAAAGTATTGTGTATAGATATATCTTCATGTAGTGTTTGTATTATTTCTTGTTTGTTTTGTTTGAAGTTAACCCACTCTACAATTCATGATGTAATCTATGTGATGAAACAAATTTAACAATAAGATATAACAAAGACACCACAATCTAAATTTTTCAGATGTTATTTTGTGTAAATTTTCAGTTGGCTTTCATATGTATGATAAAGTAGACGGGGCACAAATTTTGATACATTTTAAGTTGTGGGCTTAACAAGCACCTACATGTTTAAAGATTTGTTTATTGATACTTTATCTGCCTATATGGACATGCAAAAATTGAGTAACCTTGCTAAAAATTACTTTTTACACAAACACACACATATAAACACCACCCATATACATGCACAAACTGGAAGTGGGTTGCAGGGTACTGTGTGTGTAAAATGACATTGAAAATGTGTGCACACACACACACACACACACACACACGCATATATGTACCGGATGTCTAAAAAAAAAAGAGAACCCTCAAAGGGCCCGCTATTTCATGAAAAGAAAAGAGTAACCCATTCAAATTAATACATATCTGAAAAAGTGCATTTCGTTTGGTTTCCGACACCGAAAAAATCTTTCCAAAAGGACACATATTGACCGAGTTATGGCACATTGAAAATCTGTACCACATTTTCATTTTATCCATGGATTCACTGTTTTAGTCGTCTTTGGACGGTACATATTATTCGAGCTCATTCTTTTGTTTATGGTTTCTTTTGCTCTTGCGACAAAGGTCAGTTCTGATATTGAAAAGGTTAGTTTCAATTATTAGAAATTCCAAGATCTTACCTCAATCGTCTTTACTGCGCTGCTCTGCCCTCCACTTGGCCATCAGATCAGGATCTGGTATACATTAATATTTCTGTCTCATAAACCAAGCAAGTGTATGGTATGAAGGGAGCATAAATTGCTTGTTTTAGCTAATCCCAGTTTGCCACAGTGGGTTTGAATGTTTCTGGTTTGGTGATGTTGAGTGTAACTGTTCTGTTAAACTATTCCAGTCGATAATGTGTATGAAAAATTGGGTTTGCTGTTGAATTCGCTATTGCCACTGAGAGTTTGTATTCTATGCTATCCTTAGTTTTGCATATGAGTGGGACATCAATGTGTATTTCAACAGGCCAGTATAGATGATTTATGCAGATCCTGAAAATAAACTTTAATGGGACTGTTATCAGGTTGCGCTGGCTATAAGTTTTTGGTTAAAAATCCTCCAAAATACTCCTAAAAGGTTATGCAGTTCATGCACCGAGTGGAAGTTCCTGGATATCGATCCCGTTTAAGCTGAATTAAGATTAGTACAAATTGCCTAGTGTGAAAGTCATATTCTGAATGAAAGGGTACATGAAAGCAGCAGAAAATTAGACTTAATTTAAACTTCAATCAGGCCAGATTGTATATACACCCATGTTATTTCTTTGCTGTATTGCAGATGTTTTCTTTACAACTCCCTTCCTCCTATAAAACAATGGTGTGTTTGAATCAGAATCAAACATTATTTTCTTATTAGACTAAAATAAAACAATTTGCTTTGCCAAATTTGTATGTAGTTAATTACTAATTTTGTATTTTGTTGCCTGAACAGTGTCCCACACATATAGTCCGGGGGGTTCTCACATTGGGATGTAGTCTAGGTATGTGCCGCCTATAAGACCCTCATTTTCGGGCTCTTTTTCAGTTCCAGAGACCCTCCTTTTTATGTCCAAAGCCATATTCTACCAAATTTTCTTCGAAACATCTCAAAAACTATCTGGAAATTGAGGGAAATCGCAGCTTATTTCTGAAATTTTTGGGAAACCCATTTTTTGGGCCTCAAATCAGCTCTGGAGCCTCAATTTTTGAAATGTGGGTGGTGCATACCTACCCAAAATTATGTTGAGTACCCTCCCTGGGACATATAGCAACTGTTGAAGGTGCATTTCATGATCTCAGCACCTTTTCTGTACATGCATATTTCTCAGCAATTTCCTCATAAGAAGCTGATTTTCAAAACTAATTTCATCTCTAATAATAGTGCACTTTGTATTACAAGCAAAAAGTTTGTATCACTCTGCATAATAGACCACTGTGTTGTAATATATAATTTTTCAATTTCTTCCTGAAGTGACCAAAATCTGATTAGGTGCACATACAATACTTATCCAATGGTTCAGGTGATATAAAAATCTCAACGCTTCAGGTAGGTTTGGAGAATCGAGCCTCTGGATCATGAAATGTCCCCTGTAAAGTTTGGGCAATTTAATTATATGCAAAGAGTGGCTATATAGAGGGTTCTACCAAAAATGGAAATTAGCTTCATGTTTAATAATGTACATTAAGTAAAATGTGAGAGTGTGTAGTGAAAAACTTTTTGAATATATTCATAATCTAGCTGCACAGACATTGTTGCTAGTTTGAGATTATTATATTGTACATAAAAATAATGAAAAGGTTACCCGGATGTTATATTTAATGCTTGTTTTCTTTTATCACATTTTCCCATTTTTGCTTATTTGTTGTTTATTATATTGTACCATGGGAAGTGATTATGAGGTAGAGTTTAAATCTGTGAAATTATAAATTTGACATAGGTATTTTGTCAAATATTTGAAAAAAAATGTTTTCAAACACTTTGGGATACAAGGAAATGATTTGCTTGGGATTGTGGACCAAAGAAAGGAGGCCAGAATGGTCAGTATTTTAAACCAAAATTTTGAGCCAAAATTACACTCAAACGTGTGTTTTGGGATGCACAATTATTCTTAAAGTGTCTAATTCCACTAAATTGGCGTTTTCAAGCTAAAATGCATACACAACACATTATTTTTGGCTGCTTTTTTCAGATTTGTTCAGGTAAGGTCAAAGAAACTTTATCGTTGTCTCGTACTAAGGCAAATAAACTTACAAATTGATGGGTTAGAGTTTCTTTAATTTCTTTGTAATAGAGAAGCACTTGTTATAGTATTCACTTCCAAATAGATAATCTTAAAGAGAGTGCATGCACATAATTCCTTTGCTTGAATTGTTTCATAGATTAGCAACTGATCAGACCCTGTAGATCAGATGTGTGCTCTATGGGGTACGTAATGCAGTAGATGTACAAGAGATGTGTGCAAAGCTCCCTCGCTCTCCTCTCTCTCCAAAAAAAAAGGCACAAAATTGAGATCGTTTAAAAGGTAGCTTGTTTCCAGTTTTTGTATTGTGTTGCTCTACTTGACTATGAGACCTGGCACTTGCACATACACCCCATCAAGTCACCGTGGGAAACAAACTGCGGTTTTGATGGTAGACGCAATAAGCATGTTGCAAAGCCCTATCACTACTGTGCTAATAAGGTGTAACCACTTTTAAAACAGCGTTTTTTTGTTTAGAATCTTGGGAATGAAATGGATTCGAGGGGCTCAAATTTCAGGACGAGAAGGTGAAAAATACGGCCTTTCATCTGATATCAAAATCGATACTACTTCCGGTTAAATCAGTGGGGTCTAAAGACGATCGGAACACGCCCTCTTTAAAATAGGGATTTTAATTAATGTGGACAAAATCTGAAATATGATGGAGGTATTTTAGTACTGAATTGCCTGTTTGGACAATTAAAATAGATACCAGAAAAACAACAGGAAAAAGATCCGCATCTTGTGTTATATTGTGATCTTTGTTCTGTTATCACATAAATGGATGTATATAGTTAATTTCACCCAATTGCCAATTGTATGCCCAGTATTTTTTAAGTTGCTGTGCCATGTCATGTCTTAAAGAAAGTGTAAATTTAAGTCCAATCCCCAAATGATAATAAAGAGTGGGAATAGGCCTTGGTCTCATTTAATTCATATATAAATGACAATTGGCAAATAATTTATGTATGAAAATGGAGTATTATTGAAGTCTGGTAATTACGTAATTATCGTGGGTCTGACATCAGCGGATACCATGTATAAACCCATTAAAGATATAATATGTGACTACAAGTATTTTATTAAATTTCCTCAGTTTCATAGTGGCAAGTTTACAGTGAAGTAATGGTGTAAAAGAGGTGCTTATAGAATGACCGAGGTTTTTAGCTGTCGATACACGTTGCCATGTTTTTGGCCAATTTTCGCAAAATGTCCTGTAAATTTTGTTGAGGTATTGTGATTTTTGTAAAAAAGATAAAACATACTATTAGGTGCTCAACTGAACGAGCAGGACTATTGAACTTTACTACTGTTTGCAGGGTTCCTAAAAAAATTTAGGTGCCAATGTTATTCACGACATTGAAGTATAAAGTGACGACGCACACGTCTACTCAGTGCCGCCTTTTCAGTTGCAGTGCGCTTGTGCCTTACCTACGTTGCGCTTAAAGGCGGTAAATGTATACGTCGCTCGCTACTTTTGTACTTCAAGCTGGACGGAGTATAGTATGTTAAACCCTCTCATTTAGTCCTCCATTTTAACAAAACTTAGGAATTTTAGGTATTCAAGGTATTTTATAGGTCAAAATGACCCCATTGTCCATGTTGAAAATGTAAGTTGGAATGTTTAGACCTTTTAAATTGTTTAAAAGTTCTATTTGCAAAGTCTAACACTACTCTTGGTGAAAATTGCATGATATAGAAGACAGCTATGTAACTCTATGCCAAAGGTCCATTTAGAGGGTCAAATGCATGATGTTCATTGTCTACAATACACTAACATTATGCTTTTCTTGTAGCGGAATAATGTATTCTTATGTTGAGTTCATGGTTCTCTTAACCGAGAAACATTTCTCCTCTAGAACTCTGGCAGGGTGTAAATTTGCAATCACTAAAATTTAACTGATCTACTTGTTATATAGTGTCATGATTTGAAGTCATGGTCCAGTTTACTTTTAGTTTTGGGCCAAACTTAATCTTGCCAAGATCCAAAAGATATTTATGGTTCTATGAAGCATTTACCTAAAATTCCAATTTACTACTGTCAAACTGTTTTATTCATGTTTGAGAAAATTCGTCAAATTTAAAAAAAAAAAAGCACTATACATGCAGTCCATAGTATAAAGTACCATTTCTTGTATGCCCTTAATAGATATTTTTGAGTGTGAAAATGAGAATACAGTGAATAGAGTGGAAGGAATTCAGGATACTGTTCTTTACATTATATTGTATGTATGATGGGAATAGTAGCAATTAAAGTTCTGAAAAATCCAGAGTTGCCTGGTTGCAGCAATTTTCTCAGCGTCATTTAAAGTCCACACACCATGAAAATTATGATTAATATCAATAGAACGCTTTTGATATAAATAAACGAGAACACAAGTTGTTATTTCCAAACTGTACAGGTAAGTCCAATATACATGAAAAGTTTATTTTCCTAGACCCCCCTATAAAACAAAATGGAATTCTTCAAATTTGGGCGCTATGCCTGTGACGTCATAAACCGTAAATCAGGTCAATAAATCAGTCGGGGATCCATTACATACTAAACGAACGCACACTTTTTCGGAAATCAGTTTCGGAGTAGATATTTTCTTTCAACCGAAATAAGTGAAAATACAAGCACGCGTTTCAAAAAAAAAAATCTGCAGATGAGAATCAGAATTGGGCAATTCATGTCGGAAGTAACCGGGGGATAGCGAAGAGCCTAGCAAGGGTTATTCCGGAAGGAAATGCACCGGCGCGGCGGAGGACAACAACGGTGATACGTACCGGGGATACCGGGGGGTGATGCATACACAGCCGTAAGTGCCAAGCATTTGAACAGTTGTTGAAAAAGAAATCCCAACATAATTTTTATTGAGAGGTAATTAATTTTATCGTATTCAATCTTAATAAGTACATATTCATTGTTATTTGTGCGAGATTAGAACTGTATATGAACTTGTATTAAGCGAGCAATCATGGAATTCATTGAAAGCATGAGCGAATCAAAATGTGCCGCTTCACGTAATTCTAGGCATGGACCCAAATTAATTTTTCGTTGATGACGCACTGCGTTTTTTTTTGATGTCTGTTTGGGCTGAGACTAGAATACCTTTTTAGGTATTCTAGTCTCAAGTTTGGGGCTGAATCGCTTCTCTCGTCTTATTGATGTAGGGGGAATGAGCTTACTTGCCAAAAACCTGACCTGTCACGGCATCCTGTAAATGTTTCCGGGATCAATTTGCCAAATATAAGCAGAAATTTACGTAATTTTAACATTATGTCTCATTTTGTAACATTTAATATGCTCATTTTCTCTCAGACTTTTTTGCACTCAAGGATAGTGTTGTAGCTACATACTCAAGTATGTTTACATTAGACTTTTATTAACACAAGCGAAATGGATTTTTTTAACCTCACCCCCTCAAAATACAACGCAATGATTAGGCCTATGTTTGTACCCTCAGCCTGTCACGATTCACGCCCGTTCGTTCTGCACAACAATAAACACCGTAAAGTAGCTCACGTATCTTGTGGCGTGGTCTTAACCGTGCATAACTCGTTTTTTTTCGGGGTTGTTAAATTACAAATTCCAAGCTTTTCAGACCAACCCATTTATTAACAAAATCGTGGCCATGAAATGAGGTGCAGAAATATTCTTGAATGAGAGTATTAGGCAACAAACACGGACGCATTTAATCAGGGTAAACCCCCACACTGGGTGGTTTCATGTTATCAGCTCACGTCAGAACGCTCTAGGCCCGTTTTAAATACAATTATACGTACAAATTGCCGTTCAATCTATGATACAACCTCCAACATATCATGTAGCAATTTCTGCGGAACCTCGTTCTCTTCTTTCCCCCGTTTTGATGATTTATATAGAATTTGCTAGGTCTACTAAATGTGTACAACAAATTATAAAAACTTGGTGAATCGTGATGGATAGTTTGCTATATACCAATACAAAGCACCATGCCCGGCAGAGTGAAAATACGAATGCGCAGCACTGACTATTTCATGACCCGCCACCGGTCCAAATAAATCATAATTCATATGATAAGCAACACAAACATTCATTACACATTAACATGTATTTGCACATATTAATGTACAAAAGAATCATGAAAAGCACAGAAATACTTTTCAGAGTCTGTTGGTGTTCCCACGCCATCCGCGCGCCTGAATACGACACACCACCACCACTCAGTCCACTGACGGCCGGCCGCGGTCACACACCTCCCTTGTAAGTTAGCAGGTGTTTTCACATATTATCCCCATATACATAAGCACCAAGTACTCAACAACTTTCTCGTCTTCAGTCTCTTCTTAATTGCAAATACCAATGTTAATACATACCGAATGGCGGCATATTGTTAGTAAACAATGTACTCGAGATGTACAGTGTTTACATTTTGTCAACTGTGATGACGTGATCGGTGATCCGAAATTACGTCATGCATTTATAATAAGGCAATTGGGTGCTTTTTGGGTGTTACAAATACAGGAAAATCATAAAATCTGACAGTTTTTTAAGAAGCCCCCCAACTTATTTATAAAGACATATAAAATCCGAAAACTTTATTCTGTTGATTTCCTAAGGTCCACCAGCTTTCTTTTGAGATGGTAAATCATAATTTTCATGGTGTGTGGACTTTAAAGGTTCGAACGGAGATTTGGGGCACCCAATATTTGTCATATATTAATTTCATAACAGATAAGACCCCCAATAACTTTCTTACCTGTATTTGGCGAGAGAAAGATTATTTTGATTTGCTTACATTTCAGTGTAAACATAGGCTGAATGTGTATTTGCTCCTATCGAA
>JAMKCH010074717.1:0-31389 GCA_023653785.1 Ophioderma brevispina
AATCTTTCAAAGGGGGTTTCCCAAGCGACGATAAAAATGAAATACAATGCGAATCTTGCGCATTGCTAAAGGACTACCGGGGCGGATTTGAGGGGGGAGCCCCCGGCGCGGCGCCCCCCTCTATTTTTAACCAATGACCGAAATAAAATAACAGATAACAGGGCGCCGGGCCGCCGCAATAGAGGCGCCGGGCGCACTGTAGATCTATAAAAATGGGCTGTTCAACGCACGGGCCGCCTTAGATTATACAGGGGGAGTCAAAAAGATTTACATCCGATTTCAGAAAAAATATTTTTTTAAAATATTTACCAAGTTCAGACTTGGTTTTATACATGGAAATAATAGCTCAATATATCCACTATCATTGTAAAAAAATCTAAAGATTTACATTTGAATTGTAAAAGAGTATGGTTACTTTAACGGGAAGCTGCCAAAAACCATATGGACCACGGTTGTACAATTCTTTCCACGTCCACGGCAGCAAAGCCATTGAGTTATGTTCATTTAAATGCTCAATACTTTTGTATTTTGTTCGAAAGAACCATCGTTTACCTAATCCATAAACAAATGTTGTTGAGAAGATTTCTTAACAATGGTCAATGAAAGTAGCGTGAACAGGCGCAGGGGAAGGGATGCATTGTCCCCTCCCATTACCAAAGGAAATAAGCTTAAGCTAGCGGTTTAAAGAAGGAAAGTGGGGGGAAAAGGACACGCAGAAAGAGAGTAGCGAAAAGAGGAGTGAAGGGAGAGGAAAGGATTTGAGATCAAGGGAAAGGCAGATATGGATGTTGAATGTGTGTAATGTTCCATATTGATTACCCAAAGTAGCCCCCCCCCCCCATCAGGTTGGAGTCGGTGGAAAATAGGGGGCAACTGGCCTGTATTGCCAGGATTGGCACACATACATGTATGGCATTCACTTTCCCCGAAAAGATATGTGAACAATTTCGAACATTTATTGAAGTAGTAATCTTCAAAAAAAGGGTGTTGTTTTGTAAGATTCAGAATTTGTTATGATTTCATAATAATGAAATAGTTTGAACTTTTCATTGGTGAAGGTTTACAAAAAGGTACCAAAGCAAGCAAAGAATGTCTCTGTACTTGGGTAGAACTCACCAAAGTCTCTTGGCCAAATTCCACAAACAGTGTGATTCGTGGACAGAGTAAAAAAAGGGTACCTATCTTTTAAGTTAGCATAACTCGCAATGCAAAGTTCAAAAATCAAAATTTCAAAAGTTTCTAGTAGGTGATAATAGCCTAGTGTCAATATGTGATAGCCGGTATCTTTGGTAGATTTTTCACTGCTTTAGAAAAATTCAAACAAAACGAGTGTTACATTCTTTGTGACTCACCCTGACTGACGGTTACAGGGCGTGGCGGCCCGTGTAGCTCTAGCTAAATTTTGCGCCCCTTATGAGAAATCCTGGATCCGCCCATGACTACCACTTGTATGAGGCTAACGTAGTAAAGAACTTTATCATTATTATAACAAATCTGTTACCTTGCCATCTAACGTAAATTATAGGACTTCGGTTGAAATTGACACAAATTTACAAGGGCCATCCCGTCTACTAAAACTTGAAGAAAAAACATTAGCCTTCTGGAATACGCAAGGGACAAAAACTGAAGCCCCATTTAACACTCGAGAGGACGTACCATGCATACAGTAAACTTCCCCAAATATCACACACAAAATTAAAAGCTTAAACGGACCGGTAGATCGGTTACTACAATAAACAAATTTAAGAACTCTGAAAAAGCAAAGCAAATGAAATTGTGCGTACATGACAACAAAGGAGGTCAACAAGCAAACATATGAATTTGAGAGAATAGAGACACTAGTAGTGAAATGTAAAATACAGAAGAGAAACAATAAAACGGAAAACTACTGCAGCCGAAAATGAACGCAATACGCAGACTAAAAGCACTACAAGCGGTAACACATAATAGACATAACACGTGCTACACATAATCGCAACTCCTACTTTAAATCTTTAATAGCCTAATGGCACATTTTTTTGAAGAGCGCCCCCAATTTTTTAAAATTTGATATTTTCCAGGGGGTATGACAGCCAACCTAACAGCCACAGCAAATTCCAAAACGTCTCAACTTCCGGGTGCTAGTCTGTTTTCACAAAGACTTAACGTTAAGAGGGCGCTGTCTTACGCATATCGAACGGTTACACCCCGACTAACTAAAAACTAGGCCTGGACACGAATATTTAAATCTAATGACCGTTATTGGAAATGGCACTATTTTGCAGCGGTTAATCCACTAACCCCGACGGATTTTGAAGCCAATAACTTTTTTCTTCAATTTATCATGAAATAACTAAGATCATTTGAACAAGGTTTAAGAGATGATTTTATGTCACTAGGGAACCGGAACTTCTATAGTAAATGCAACAATTAGCAGTTCCCCAAATTACGTTTGGAAATCCCTAATGCCCAACTCGAGCAGATGGTCCTCCCCCTGGATTTTTGCAAGTTACGTTGGTGGATTGTCTAGGAACTATACCTGCGAACGAGAATGCTAAAAAAAATGCGTATTTGTAATTAGAATTTGGAAGTCCAGATTAGACTTAAAACGGCAGAGCTGGAAATGCTACGTTTAATGTCCGGTCCATGATTAAATAGTGCCACTTCGAGAAAATAACCTCTAACTTGAATTTGCCTGAACCAATATTGGATGAGCGTAGACACTTACATGGCGCTATTTCCCGGCTATTTCACATTGGAAGGTCCGTTTCCAGGCAGCCGTTGAATTATTATCGGGACGGGATCCCGATAATAATTATTCGAATTACAAAATTCCTTCGTTTGTGAAAGACACAACATTTGAGAGCTTAACCATTCACAGGTATGGGTTTTCTAGCCAGTTACCATGCAACCGTGTAACAATCTCAATTTTTTTTTGCAAAATTGGGGCGCTCTCAACTGTGCTAATATTGCTTTAAAGCATGCCTATTGTAAGAGAAAATTGGAAATTAACTTGAAGATCTGCTAAAAACCTTTTCAATTGAATCTTACGCAATGTGACGGACCCCAAGAACGACCTTTTCCTCTGACAGGTTCATGTCAAAACATGCAGCCGATCGGCGCGGCACCAAAGTAATATAAAATAAATACGTACAAGACATTGCGCTATTGTGAAGAGAAAATTGAAATTACACTTGAAGAGGTCTCTAAACCTTTTCAAATTGAATTTACGCAATTGTGACGACCAATAACGACCTTTTCCTAATAACAGGTTCAGGTCAAAACATGCAGCCGATCGGCGCGGCACCAAAGTAATATAAAATAAATACGTACAAGACACAAACGAACACCAAAAATACAACTTAGTAACGGGCCTACAACATGTACAAGACCGCGTGATAAAGTGAACACACAGAGTCAATGTTATTATTGTTACCATTGACCTCTGATCTCACACAAACGTTGTCGCAGAATATTGATTATCACGCGGAACGTTGTATCCTGCATTCCCATATTTTTTTTTTCAAATTCAATGATGATGCTCAAAATAGAGCCCAAATTACCAAATAAAGCCACACGCATTTTAAATTAGCCCACTCCCATTAGAGAGACAAACAAACAAACGAATAGGGTTGTTGACACAACAAACCTAAGGTGGGAAAAGGCGTGCACCAGTGACTTTCTAAATTATCAATTAGTAGTTTTTACTCGTTCCAACGAATAAGGATAATAATTGTTCCCTTTTTTGATCAGTGCAGTCAAACGCTAGTATCAACTTGTGGAATCCCCCCAGTATCTCAAACATGGGTATTAACACCATTTTAAGCCAAGTAAAAAATATGTTATTCACAAGTCAAGATACCGGCCAAAGTGAATTTACATATGTCGGCCATATTAATTATGGTTTATATAGATACCTCAGTATCACAAACATGTGTACTGCCGCCCTTTTAGGGTTGACGTTTCATATAGAAGTCCCATAACACAAGTTTTTATTTGGTCAAAATAAAATAAATGGGCCAGCCTTTGTTTGGAGATTGGCGCAAAACGGGTTTGGCATCTTGGCTAATAATGACATAAGCTCTTCAATTATTAATAGTCCATTGTGTGGCTGTATGCGTCAGTTTCCAGTAAGCAGATTTTGTACAGGAACTTCATTCCATGGACACAATGTTTTATGATGGCAACTTAAACAAATGCCTAGTCTCTTTACACACCTGAGGGGTTGGTCCCATTATTAGTATCACCCTCGTCCCTCATCCAGATTTGTACGAAGTCCCACGTACTTTGAAATCTGCTGTAATTAATTTTTCTTCTGCCAGGCAGAAGATTAATCCTGAATTGACCAAACCCTCATGCAGTGGTACTCAGTTCTTATTGTGTGTATACATCCCATCCATTGTTTACACTTCTCAGCTGTTACTGATACTGGCTGCTGAGTTCAAGAGTCTCATATTTCCATGCATGGCCATGGTCAGTGATATACATACCCTACTTGCACCACTAGTGATAGTGACATTCCCTGCTTGCACTAGATTAGACTAGTCCCAACCTAAAGGTAGCTATGTAACAGTTTTTCTGATTGGTTGGGTCAGATTGCAAAATCTTGCTTGACAAATTAAACTGTAGAATGACTTCTATAGCCAATTTATATCCAAAATAATACTTACAATGTTATATTATACAATTGTGGTACAGAATTACATTGTTTGTATGTATATTTTAACACTGATAGCATGGAACTATTTCATTAAGCAGACTAATATTTCATGTGTGGTAAACAGGCACAACTTTTGTATCATCAATGCATGACAGATATTACTACAACATAAGTGATTTTGGCCTTTTGCACTGGGTAAAGTTTCCCTTTAAAAAAGGTAAGTATGGTAACCTGAAGCTTGGGGTTCCATGCAAATAATACCTAGCCGGATGTAATGCGAGACAGAAGAAGAAGGTGACTTTCTCAGAAAAAGTACATATGACACTGAATGTCCTTGGCTTTTGTTTCACAATAAAGGTTGAACATTATGATTGATGCCTTGCTAGTATTCATTACAATAGAGTGTTACAAAACTGCAATTTGTTGGTTTCATTTCACAAATTGTGCAGTAAAATGCAAAAGATTGTACTTTTTTAGGACTCGTCTTGTTTATGATGCGGTGATGTCGCACAGAGCCATTAGTCTTAGTTGATTGAACTCACAAGGGATTTGTAGTACTTGGTTGGGGTCAAACTTTGTAGTTGTTTTTGTTTGTTTTAGTCCCTTGTGTTCGTTGTGTGCTGTGTGACATTGTGTGCATGTGGGTTTTTGTGTGTGTTATTAAAATTTTTTTGTTCTGTACTTTAAATGTATTTCTTTGAATGGTAATATGCTGTGATTTTTTGAACAATAAAATATGAAAAATAGTGTGACAAAAAACAAAGAGTCCCATGGATGCAAATCCATCTCAATACTATAAGATCGAACTCGCCATGTTTGTTTTCCCTGGTAGGCTGCCTTGTTGACACCGGAGGTCGCCATGTTGAATGTGTACCCTAATCAGGGTAAAGCCCTTCCCATCGTGTCCCCTCGATTGCGCGGGTTTGTGTATCAAACTGCTGGAGATGATGTTAGATTCATTGAGATTGCAGATAAAACTGTGTTGTAAACATAGCTAAACATGTAGTAAACAGTAGTATATGCTATTGAATTCCCGTGGGTTTGACAAAGAGTAGTACGTTAATTGTGGGTACCGCAGTCTATAGGGTACGAGGTATCATTCCTGTTCGTGGCTTAATTACCCATGGCCCTTCGAGTTTGTGACCTTTGGTCTACTTTCCTGTGTAAAATTATTTCTTGTGATAAAAAGAGAACATTAAGATGCCGACTGTAAAACATTCAAGATTGATTTATACTACGTATTTAAATTCATTGAAACCTTCTAATAGCACCACGTGTTATTTTGACGCAAATTTCGTGACCTTTTGTTCTCGCTAAATCGTGATCGCAGGGCTCGATCTTTGACTCTTTGTTATTTATTTCTAAAATTATTATTTTTTGGAAACAAACAAATATGGGATAAAGATACGTCATATATCAGTTGAACAATACGTTTAAGCTATTTTTGTATTCATTATTTAGTCATCATGATCATTAACGGTATTTGGAAGAAATAATTGTTGACCTTTCCGCCTGACATAGAATCAAGAGCGGAACTGGACACTGTCGCCGCACTGATCTATGCACGCGCTTCTTAGCCTTTGTATAATTTTTTGTACTGCACTGATGGCTGTGGAGGTCGAATTACAAGACATAAACATTTTAGCCTAAAGTAATATACTTACGATACTATTATCTTATTAGCTCGAAGAAAGCAGGTCTGGCTGGTTTAACAACCTGCAGTGGCATGCAATTAAAGGGGATGGGCCCGATTTAAGTATATAAAGATTTAATTTTGATAGATTGGACCCCGGGGGGGGGGTCTCAACACAACTGTACCATACGGGATGTGCCACGACATCGTCCCAGTTTTCATTCAACTTCTGGTGTATCAATTATCCTTTTTCATGCCAAGTTTAGTAGCCACTGGTCTGGTTTCAAATTTTTTCCATCATGGCCCTATTTAGGTATATAAATATTTAATTTCGATAGAATTGCTCTCACGGGTTCTCACACAAATGACCATACGGGGTCGTGCACAGACATCCGGTCCCATTTCTTTCCCATCGACAAAACAGCTATGTATTGTGTAAAGGGGAGTTTCATTTTTGGGGCCATAATTTTACATCAAAAATATCATAGAATAAAATACGATAAAAACAACAGCACTGGTAAAAAGTAAAAATCACCTCAAGTTTAATTTAGACTTATTCCATGTTCTTGATTTTTGCAACATGGACTGCGAAAATTGTTACAGGGTTGATTAAACATCGATTTAAAATCTTCCATTCATCCCAAGTTTTAATATTTCTATTATTTTATTATTTTTTTTTATTACTTATTTTCAATCTTTGGTTGTAAGAGACGTATATGACAAAATATTGATATTGCGCCGTGGTCTCAAGTTTGTTTTTGGTAAGGGACGGACGCGTACGTGCAGTGGCGGAACAGGCGGGGGCGGGGGGGGGGCAGTTGCCCCCCCCCTCCACGGACTTTGGCGGGAAAAAATTGCAAAAATCATGCAAATCAGGCCGTTTTTTAGCTCTGACCGGGAAAATGGCCTCTTGACCCCCCCTGAGAGGGAAAATTTCCAATACTGGGAAATTTGCCCCCCAGAGCGGGCGAGGCCCATTTTCGCAACACTGCGTACGTGTCCTCCGAAATCTGGAAGTAGGGCCCATATCTATAGTGATTTTTTGTCCAGAAAAAGGACGCGAGAGCGTATACAATGCAGAGATTTAACGTATGAAATTTGTGGCCATGTTTTCTTTTTTTAAATTTTTGACCTTTTTCGCAAATTTGGAAAATTTTAGTCTTAGCTTCAGATTGAGCGATTGGACCTATACCTTTTCAACATAATCTTTTAGTTTATGTCTAACAGATTTTGTAAAAAGATTACTATAACCAAATGGCACGAAAAAGGGTCATACCAGAAGACGAATAAGTGAGACCCATATTTGCGGCGTAAGAAGAGTTACTGTATAGATCGGTCTATGTGAACTATATTTTGCTTAAGAAAGCATGGCCATTCTCATTCCTCCCATAGACTGATACGCACATATAGCCTATACTCTTTGTTATTTCCGTTAGATCTAAAAATTGGCTCAAAAGTATATTGACTGGTTGGATCTCCCAGCTAGACTATAACCATATGCAACACATTTATTCGCATCATATGGAGAGAATGAAAATGGACTTCGTTCCGCGAACCAGACCCGTGCGCAGTGGCGTGTGGGTGCGGTTGCACCCACACAAACTCCCACAAAATGTGATTGGCCCCGAAAATGTCCACTTATTGCTAAATTTGTGTGAAGAGGTCCAAAATTTAGAAAATTTTGACAAGAAAGCCTTTTTATGGGTGATGAATGTTCAAAAGGACCAGGAGGGGTGGTTGATCTACTTTTCGAGTCCCGCACTCCCCCCACCCCCCCCCTCAAAAAAGCAATTTCTGCGTACAGCCCGCCTCGAGCAGAAGAATAGGCCTCATTTACATTAGACCATTAATTATTATCTCATTACGGTTTATTGTTTGAATCATTGCAGCCTAAGTGCCCATGAATAATTGGCCGCCTCCCCCTTAAAAGGCGCGGGCCCAGGGCACGTAGCCAAGTTACATCAACCATCTGCAGGCACATTTGTTGGTCGAGGGAGGCAAAAGCGCGTCAGGGAAACGTCAGCCCGATCAATGAAAAATTCGTCCGATTGGAGTTAGCCTCCACACGGTGATTTTGGCCCTCATTTTCCCCCAATTTTGCCGCAATTTCTTCAAAGGGGGTACCTGCTTTCCCCCCCCCCCGCATTTTTTTCCCTTCCCGCCTGATGACTAAGTCACTTAGTGGGCCCTTCCTCCGACCCAGCTACTGCACTGAGTTGGTCTTTGTGATGTGGGATTTTTTTGGCTGGCCTTCATGGTGGCAGTAAATTTCCCCTGTCTCATTATACGCTATGTTGGGGGGAAATCTTGATAGCCCTGACTTAACACATTTAGGCAGCTTAGGCATAGTGAAATTTAATTAAGTGACAGCGAAAAAGGCAAATGGACTAAAGGGTGAAGGCCTTGGGAAAATATCGTAATGTCGCTGAGTTTTGCATCATGTAATAAGGGATCAACCCGTTTATTGACCGCTCCCACTCAAATCAATCAGCTGCGGTGGCCCGCGCTTTCATTCACTTTTTGCAGTATAAGGTTCACCTGGTTTTATAGCTCCATGTTGAGCTAGTGGCCTAAATCTTGGACAGCTCTTGATTTGACACATTTGAGGCATATACATATACAGACAAATAAAGGAGAATGCTTGGAGAAAATATTGTAATGTCTCTGAAATAATGCGTTAATGGAAGAGTGATTCAACCCGTTTTAGTGAACCGCTTCCCATTCAAATCAGCTACGGTTGCCCCCGCGCGAAGCGCGGGCAACCGCTAGTACCATTAAAGCCGTAATTTGACGCTTCCGGTTTGGGAGAACTCCAGTGGTATGTGACCGGACCCGGATAACCAACATACTAGGTGGCTTATATGCTAATATTACGCCGAATCAACATCGCGATTGCTCAGTGTTATGTATTCAAAAGACTCTGTATATGATGTAACCTTTCATTGGGATTAAGCCATACAACACGTTGTAAACTCTCTATACTATTAACACTTAATGACGCAAGGGGTTTTTCACTCCGTTGGTGCCCAAGGGGGGGGGGGGGTGTGGCGTGGGGTGGGTGGGACGGGGTTGGGGTGGGGGTGGTGGTGGGGGGGGGGGAGGTGGGGGGGGGGGGTGGGTTCCATGGACCCGCCCCTAAGGAACCCACTTCCCCGCGTGAATTTTTGTTCCGAAATTTTATACGCACATGTGAAGGGTCAAAGACAACCCCAAATCATGCACTAAAAAATGAGATTTTTGTTATTTGGGTGCAAAGTAGGGGCAAAACATTGTTTTCAAAACACGCGAAAATTGGGCAAAAAGACCGGAAAATTTCAAATGAGCCTTGATGCTTACATCAAACATTTATAAAACTTATTTTATGTTGTACTATTCTAGAAGACCCAAATAACTTAGATTGACACAAAACCAGCAGTTTTGAGGGAATCCTGTATTTTGTTACGGGTGTTGCACAAATACACTCATTTTCCCATAGAGTTTTGTACAGGTACGGTTGGCAACGTCCCTATGAAAATTGTTTGTTTTCAGCACATAAGGGTTAATTATTTTAAATGTTACTAATATTGTTAACTTTACATGTAGGTGTGAACTTATAATCAGCAAAAAAAAAAATGCTTTGGTTCCGGTTTCTATCTTCTTTTTTAAAATATTCTCAAATGAATTCCGTTAGTGTCCCCCAAGGGGGGGGGGGGGTTGCCATGGGACGCAACCCCTAATTATCTCATACGGCGTTGGTGGCGAATTTTAATTATTTTGGTATGAAAAGAAGCGCATTTAAAAGTCAGACAATTACAAAAAATTTCGGCGGGCAAAAATCGCACGCGTAAAGCGACCAGCGCGAAAACAAATTTTGGGGTCCCTAGGAACCCCCCCCCCCTTGGTCACTTAATTTTTAAAGTAGATAAATGGGGGGGACCTTCGGGGGTTATTTTTGCGTGGTTTGTGGTACTCGTCATCAGGTACGAGACAGACGCGATGGTGTTTTGTGCTAACCCACGTTCTCAGGCCGGACTCCCTTTGCAAGTACTGCCGTAATATCGGGGCCCTACCGTAAATGTGATAAGTATGTGAAAATATTGGCTTGTAATAACGACAAAACTTAATTGTGTGTATTCGCGTGTTGGAGGACAGCGGTATGGGTTTTGGACCACTTTATGGGATTGTTTTTGCGTGTTTGTAGGTCCGTTTGTGGGTGTCTGGAAACAAGACGCTAAGACTAAACTAAAAAATAACTTAGTCGTATGAATGACATTGATGTCTTATGTCTTCAGTCTTTGTTTTCCAGATCCGTGTGTGGGTGTCTTGAAAACACCAGTGGGAAAATAAAGCTAGACAAAGAACAAAAATAGTTATAAAAAACGATGGTTCCTTATGTCTTCGGTCTTTGTTTTCAGATCCGTGTGTGGGTGTCTGGAAAACAAAGAACCTGAGACATAAGACTCAAAAAATACTTAGTCGTATGACAAAATCGCTGTCTTATGTCTTCGTCTTTGTTTCAGATGCGTGTGTGGGTGTTCTGGAAACTGTTTGTTTAAACTGGTGAATAATTGTTTGTATTGTCATATGGAACAAAACACAATGATTTTATTATTTAAACAAAGTGAGATGCGAGTACACAAACTCCCAATTTAAGAGATGAGAGGGCATAAAAGAGAAAAAATCATTGACTACGATTTCATAACGCCGCGTCAAAAACCACAAAGGTCAGTCATTTTTTTTTCCCTAATCAAAATGCCCATTTTGTCTCTAATTTCTAGGTTTGTCATTCAACGACCTATATTAATGTTCATTGTGAAAACCAGAAAAACCCGACACCATTTTAAAGCGATCCTGAAGATGCCATTTATACGACTGTTTCTGCGCCTAAAAAAAAAAGTCGGATCCTCGACTTTTATTAGTAAACAAAGCAGAAAAATCACATTTCTTGACCAATACTGCAGCACGTTCGCTTAGCACTTACAGGGTCTTTACTAACTACAATTATTTCCAACACAACATGCAAAAAATGCACTTGATGAAAAATAGGGCGCTGTTTGTTTAGCATTTTGAAAAATCGCCTGATAGTGTTTTAAGGGGCATCCATGACTTTGGGATCACCCTGTATCTTACCTGTGGATTTTGTTTTTGGCATGAAAAGGAGCGTAAAAAGTTCACAAGTGTAAAGGAACATTTTGTTATCCTAGCCCCTCATCTTTTGATTTATTATAGGTTATTTTCAAACTTAGATTCTGTCGGTGGCATGTTGATGTTATTGAGCACATGGTGTGTATTACGTAACGGTGTCACATAGGCACTACTAGGACAAAAACAAAATACATACTAAATAACATAAAGAAAAAAACATAAGGAAAAAAAAAAACAAATTACAAATTTTTGCAGAGTAGATTGAATTTGCACGCAATATTTGGGCATAGTACTTACTTAGGCTACCGGTGCAGATGGTCTAAAAATCTGCACTTTTAGGTAAGTGGGGTGACGAGGCTGTGGATTTAACAAAATGCCCTTTTTGACAAATTAATAAGGGGGGTGGGGGTTACTACTAGTGAATAGTGTAAACTTTGTTCTGGTTCTCTAAATACCAAAGCTTTTGTAAAATCATTATCTCATCTTAGAGCTGACAATCGCATAAAATCCAATATTCTACTCTTTTTAGCGGAAATTTACATTTTCGTCCTATTTTCTGGGGAAAATGACAATTTGGCTGACTCGCGGACATTATTGTGACGCCATAAAACTAATATATGTTGGTATTTTTTTGATAATCAATGGAAAGGATGAGGACCATACTGATGGCTATCCAGCAAGAGCTGGTCTATCCACTGTTTCAAAATCGTAAGCATTGAGGTAAATTAAAAACAATTATCCGGCGGTGGGGGCGTATTAACAAAACAAAACAAGGATTGGAGGACAAGGTTTAATAAATTTGGGCCCTGAAAAGGGGGCTTTAGCAAGGCGAAAAACCCTGAAGGGTGGCGAACCCCCCTCCCCTTCAGTAGACGAGGTTAACACTTAACTTACAGGTGGCATTCGTGATTTCAGCACCGTCTGTTTTATTCATTGATCATCTAGATATTCTTGAGAAAGCTTATTCTCAAAATTTGAGCAGATCCCGATCTTGCGTTTTGTTTATAGGCAATTCTCGTTGCCTCCACGGTCCGCATAGGCTACTGTTCTGTAATTTCTGTCTCGTTACGGACCATAAGAAAGAAAATACAAAATGCGATTTCTTCTTAGCGATATGCGACCGAATTTGCACTAAGATTGGGCACACATGGATTACTGGGCTTGACGGTTCAGATATATAAAAATCTCAACATTTTAGGTAATTTGGGGGGGGGGGGGACGAGGCTGTGATCACGAAATTCCCCTTTAAGCTGATTATGGCACGCTCGCACGTATCAATCATGCGAGTTTTCCCGCGCATTTCGAGTTTGATTCACGCTCGCTGTGTAAATCTCGAGTTTTCCTCGCCATAGTCGAGTGTGCAGCGTTATATTCGAGTTTAAAGCGCTATCTGTCCAGTTTGCCCTCTATCATCGTCTCTCTATATGGTGATTTGAGCATAATCCATGTCCCTTTTACGTGCTCCACGTATCAAATCATGGCGTATTTTCCTCCCGGCCTCATGTCGAGTTTCACGCGCTGTGTATCGAGTTTTTCCTCGCCATATGTCGAGGTGCAGCGTTATATGTCCAGTTTGCCTCTATACAATCGCAGTTTTTGTCTCTCTATATTGGTAGTTGACAATAAATCTCCTGTCCCTTTCAAAATCTCGACATGATTTTTTCTCAAGTCATGAGGAAACTCGACATGATTTTTTTGTGGTATTTGTAAATTTCACAAAATCATGAATTTCTAACAAGTTCAGTTAAAAAAAAAAATCATGTCGAGTTTGCTCCTGTTGAAAAAAAAAATCATGCCGAGTTTGTTCATGTTGAAAAAAAATCATGTCTAGTTTGCTCATATTGAGAACAAGCGGTTCTCGAACCATCTGAGTAGGCACGCTCCAGCGTCATCAAATCATGGCGAGTTTCCCCGCGCATGTCGAGTTTCAACAGCGCTGTGTAAGTATCGAGTTTCCTCGCCATATGTCGATGGCAGCGTTATATGTGAGTTACAGCGCTATCTGTCCGGTTTGCCCTCTATACATCGAGTTGTGCTCTCTATAATGGTGGTTGACATAAATCATGTCTCATTTTACGCTCCAGCGTATCAAATCAATGGTCGAGTTTTCCCGCGCATGTCGAGTTTGCAATCATCACGGCCGCTGTGTATCGATCTTTCCTCGCCATATGTCGAGTGTGCGTCGTTATATGTCGAGTTTGCCCCTATAAATAGAGTTTGCTCTCTATGGTGAGTTTGACATAAATCATGTCCAGTTTTTTCAAAATCTCGACATGGATTTTTTCTCAACATAGGAAAACTCGACAGGGGGGGGGGGAGGGGGGGGGGGGGGGGGGGGGGGGGGGGAAGGGGGGGGGGGGGCGTTTTTAAGGGGGGGGGAAAAAAATTTTTTGGGTGTATTGTAAAAAACTCATGTCGAGTTTGCGCATGTTGAGAAAAAATCATGATGTCGAGTTGCTCATTTTGAACAAAAATCATATCGAGTTTGCTCAATGGTTGAGAAAAAAAATCATGTCGGAGTTTGCCTCATGTTGAGAAACCGGCGTTCTCGAACCACAAGTGTCGCCCTGGATGCGCGATCACTTTGCTTAATGTATTAAGTTTGGCAATGCTGAGTGAGAAAGAGAAAAATGCACTGGAGAGAAGTGTTTAAAGGTCACAAGGGTCACAAGGGTCACACGATTCCCAAGGTCACATGTCGGTCACCCACCCGCCACACCCTTGCCCCTGACGCCCCTTCCTGAACGCCCCTTCCCCGACGCACCCTTCCCCCCGACGCACCCTTTCCCCAACGCAACCCTTCCCCCCCAATGCACCCTTCCCCAATCACCCCTTCGCCCCGACGCACCCTTGCCCCGAACGCACCTCCCCCTCCCTGTACAAACCCACCCCCTCCCCTTCGCATCCCTCCCTGACCCTACCTGCAGCAGTCGCGATTTGGTGAATGACACAGTTGACATTATGTTGCCAAGGTCACCTGAGGTCACCAAGGTCACTGAGGTCACTAAGGTCACATGAATCACCGAGGTCACAAGTCACTGAGTCACACAGGTTCACAAGGTCACCAAGGTCACACAGGTCACACGAGGTACCAAGGTCACATGGGATCACCAAGTCCTACAAAGTCACAAGGTCACATGACGTCACCGTCACCCCGCCCGCCCCTCGCGACGCACGGCCTCCCCCCCCCCCCAAAAAAAAAACCACCCCTTTTTTTTTTTTTTGTTTTTTTTTTTTTTTTTTTTTTTTGTTTTTTTTTTTAAGATTATATTTTTGTTTTGATGATTTTAGTATCCGAACAAGAGTCGAGGTAGAATAGATATTCAGTTGAGAGGGGGATCTATCAGATGACCCCCCCCCCCCCCCCCACCCCCCCCCCCCACCCCCCCCCCCCCCCCCCCCCCCCCCCCTCCCCCCCACCCCCACCCCCCCCCCCCCCCCCTCCCCCCCACCCCCCCCCTCCCCCCCCGCCCCCCCCCCGCCCCCCCCCTCCCCCCCCCCCCCCCCCCCCCCCCCCCCCGCCCCCGCCCCCCCCCCCCCGCCCCCCCCACCCCCCCCCCCCCCCTCCCCCCCCCCCCCCCCCCCTCCCCCCCCCCCCCCCCCCCCCCCCCCCCCCCCCCCCCCCCCCCCCCCCACCCCCCCAATGCACCGTTACCCCAACCACACCACCCCGACGCCTACCTCCTATGCACACCACCCTATCCTCAACTCACTCCACTAACCCCACCCTTCCTCCTCTCCAACATCCACCCTGCCCCTTCCCCACACCCCACCTTTCCCCTCCCCAACACCCCACCTTTTCCCTCCCCCCCAAAAACCTCCCCAAACCCACCCCAACACCCACCCTTCCCTCCTCCATATGATTCACACACCAGATGTATGGTATAGTAGTTTTGGCATTATCAAAGTAATTCGCATATCCATGTAACATTTTATAGCGATTCAGCAATTACGCATATTTAATTAGTCTCTGATTTACATACCATAATCCGCATTTATCAGGAAGTTTAAAATGGCAAATAGATGCGCACCATAATGGGTGTTCGTGCAGTGAGGATTTCGCATATCAGATGTACCGTTTCAAAAATATAGGGCGATTAAACGCCCTATTTTTGCATATTAGATCATCTCATGTGCATATTTAATTTGTCCGAAATTATGCCCAACATCTAATCAGGTCAAAAAATCTTCAGCCCGCTTCCCTCCACTAGGTTACCCCCATTATGCCTTACGAACTCAAGACATAACTCACAAATCCTTTCGGTGTAAAGGATTATCATTTTCTGCCAATATAAGCTAATTAATATGCATAATATGCAAATAATGCAGCAAAAGCTACGCATAATTTTGGCACCTCACTTAATCACCCTACCAAGTGTGAAATAAAATCGAATAAGGATTGCGTTTAGCCATCAGAGCATTTCAAAAAAGGTTACCGAATGTCTGACAAAATATGCAAATTAACTAATTAATATCACGAATATGCAATAATGCAGCCAAAAGCTACCATTAATATTGCGGGCGCACCTCACTCTATCATCCTAGTCAAGTTTAGAATCGGGGATAGCATTTAGCCTGCATGGCCTTTTTTTTAAAAGGTTAACCGAGTCCATAATACGGACAGACTACTGACATACGGACGTACACACCAAATTTGGACTAGTATGAGCCATCCATGAACAATTCGTTCAGGGGCGAACACAAAAAGCATGTCCATTTTGCACATGTGAAAAAATCGTGTCTCAGTTTTTTAAAAAAAATTAAAATGATTTATTCTGGACTTGATTTAAGAATCTCGGCACATAGAGTTCAACTGGATAGGCAGCGCTGTAAACTCGACATCACGCGGTAAACTCGATAACAGCGAATGAACTCGCCATGATTTGATACGTGGAGCGTGCCATAGCTGACTCCCGAGGAGGGCGGCCTCAATTTTTAAACAAATCATGCATTTTTTGCATATACATAATGCTTGTCCATATACTAATCACTGTGTTAAATTCGGCTTTCAAATTGAAGTCCTTCATAAAATCTCGGACTTTGTTATAGACATTCGCAGGGGTTCCTGAAAGTGACCCATAACGGTGTCGTACCTTTCTTTTTGACCTTGGGGGGATGGGGTCGATTAAAATTATGAATGAAATGGGTTTGCTGAAAAGGCATCCATTGACTGCACATGTGCGCACGGGAAAATGTGCCATTTACAGCCTGTCTCAAAAAAATGGTATAACAAAAAAACAATCAAATCAGAAAAAATTGGTTAAATATGAAATTTTAAAATAAGTCATTCGTACTTGGCATAATATTAAAGAACAAAGATAGGGCTTTTCAATGGTGTTTTTTTTCATTTATTTGCTTTTGTCAAACGAGAGATATAATCAATTTCGATACACCAAGACCAATTTTGTGCCACTTTTATGTGTGGTTGTTTCGCGCATTATACCATGCTGTCTTGAAGTTTACAAAAGATTGCAACTTGACAAAAAAACAAAAGCACAGATAAAGTAAATGCAATTAAAGGAAGGCTGTTTTACTCGACTCAAGTTTTAAATAAGTCGAACATAATCGGTTCAAGGATAAATATTCTTCTTTTCATAAATAATAACAATGCAAATTATATTGCACTCATGAAATGAGAACTTTGAATTTTTGGTATCTGTTAAAATCATGCAGTTGGACTGTAATTGCAACAACAATAAACACCACACCAAATCCAAGACTGGTTTGAAATTATTGCACTCTCTTTGTGCATTTACTAATTGTTGAAGTCAATAACATTTGAAATTTGAAGCAAAGTATCACGGTGTTGGTAGGAATTTGCGTTTCAATATACTTCAATACCATAAAAACTCCCCTCTCCAGGTTGCTGTACGCTCATGGTTCTCTCTAACAAACAGCATTATGTCGAATATTACTTGTCTTAAAGCCAAACGTACATGATAACTTCCACCATTACAAAACTGTTTTCGTATCTTTTAGAAGTTTCTTTATGAAGTTAATCCCTTTAAAAAAAAAAAATCATATCTGTTGCAAATGTGAAAACCTATGTTTAAGCTATTCGTTCACCGTTTTCACTCACCAGAAAGTGGCACAAACTCGATCTTTGTGTTTTCGCAGTAATTGAGTTATCTCTCAATTGAAACAGCAAAATGAGAAACAAAAATCCTGGAAAGCCTGGTCTTTTTCTTAATGTGATGTACAAAACAACTTACTTATGTTGAATATAATATTGAAAAAATTCGGTTTTTGATTGTACCTTTTTTTAGACAGGCTGTAAAGCTACAATCATTACATATAATTTTATTAAAAAAAATCTCACGAAGCCGCTGAATTTACATTTTATAGAATATTATGGTAAAATATGAGTTATTTTGGGTCAAAGAAACGCATGAATTGGCATCAACATTGGGGTGGGGGGGTTATCGTATTGAACGCATATCAAATATTGGGGGAGGGATATATCCCCCGGCATCGCCCCGGTATTTACGCCTATGCCCTAACGGGACCATTTGCAGTGAAATGACCGCCATTAAAGGAACCAGTTGGGTGATTATCCTAGTTTTTCAAATGAAAATACAACCACCCCTAACGGGACAATTTGCGATATATACCCATTGCGGCACCTGTTCTCAATATGTGAATAAAAAAAGATATGCCTTAAAATAATCAATATACAAGAAAAATACACTTGTGCTATTGCAAGAAGAAAATACACATGCAGGGTTATTTTGCTGATTAGGCCCTTTAAAATGAAATGATATTTCTTCCGTAGCAGTGGCAAATTAGGTTGATTTCTTGTCTTTGGCCCCACCTTGAAGGGTCAAACAATTTCATTGGGCCCGCTTTTTGTGCAACCGCCCCCGGTTACAAGTGTTTGTGAACTGTTCCTAATTGATAAGAGGGGCCTGATGGAGAAAGGATTTTACTTCGTCGAAAACCACCTGGGGGCCATCGCATTTATGGCAGAAAAAAAAAAAACTTGTGTATGTGTGGGGTGGGTCGGACAGTGTCCTGGGAGAGGGGGCCTATGGATGGTGTGAAAGGACACTGGTCCTGTAAATGCTTGGGGGGGCCAAACACCTTTTTTCGGCACCCTTTTTTGTTTTGTTTTATTTGATATATCATTTTTGGGGGGCTAGAGGCAATATTTTAGGGGGCCGGCCATCAGCAGCTTCTGACACTGCCGACTCTTAAATCCGCTGCGTGCAGAGCGATTATTATAAGAAATGCAAAAGAATTGGTATAAAAAAAAAAAAAAAAAAGATTTTCTTTCTCATTATTCTCAGTTTTTGAGACGAGAAAGGCTACTCATTTCAGAACTAATGGCGCAAACTAGATAAAAGACAATTCCAGTTTTCGAAAAAGAATTTTGATTGTTCATGTGTCTAAAGGTAAATTATTGAAAGAAAAAATAAAATATCACTGATGAGGGGTCGTATGCCATTTTTCTTAATATAATTATGCAGGTTTTCATTAATAGAAAAATAAATATCAAACTAGCAAACCAACACAATAACCATTATGGGTGAGAAGCTTTAAAAACTCTATGTATGAAATTGGCATGCTTCAGAACTGTAAAAATAAACTGCCCGGGGTGAAATTAACTCAAAAAAACCTCGTGTTGTATATTGTGTCTTTAAAAGTTGCAATTGCAAAACAAATTGTGGAAACCAATTATAACGTCTGTAAGGTATCTGGGTGGTGACGCTCTATGAAGGGTGCTCTGGACTTGACTGGTTATAACCAGTCATCCGATGGCACTGTTTTACCTACCCAAACATTTACTAGCACCACAAGGCAAAAAAAGATCTGATTCATCTCAATCTTTGGAATTGAGTATTTTAGGTGACTATCTTAGTTTTATACACATTACAAAAAATATATATTTGCAAAATCTCTGAGCGCGTGGGGGGGTTCATATGGACCGCCACAATTTGTTTTCGTGCTGGCCGTTTACGGATGAAATTTCTTCTTTCAGTTAGAGCGAACATCTCCATGATAAGATATTTTTCCTACCTGCTTTTTCACTGAGAAGTGAGCGAACTTCTCTCCCACCCTCCATAGACTTGTTTATCCATGTACCAATTAACTGCCCCCGTTGTGCGGGTGCCACAAAGGTGAGGTTAATCAACGATGCACCGACGGGACCCGGTCTCAGGACCGACACGCAGCCACCACATGACTCGTTCAATTCCGGTTTTATGGTATGACCTAATCAGTGATCCACCACCGAATGAGTGCATATCAAAAATATTAAAAATTGGATTTTATTATTTTATTAGTAGAATATTATATCTGTAGAATTCTCATAAGTTGTTGTTTTTAAACTGAAAATTATAGAACAACTAAGAAAACAGTGCTGAATCCCCATTCATTCGGTGTTTAAGTATTGTGTCCGTAGGGACATGGTGACTAAAATTCCGATTTTTGTCCTTATTAGCTAATTTGGGCGGGTCCGTGCTATCCTTGCAGGATAAGTTAGGAACACACTTATAGACCTGCAAAAATCTGATTTTTGTGATGATTTTACGATCTCTGATTCAGTCACAGATGCAAAATGGTGGCAACAATATAAAAGGTTTGTGTGTGAAATGCATATGTAGTGTAAACATTCTTATGAGGAAGTTTAAAATAAATAAAAGTAGTTACAATCAATCAAAGGTAGTGTTTAAAAAACAAAGGGTTCAATTTATAGATTTTTGCGCCATTAAAACATCCAAAAGGTTTATCTACGCCTGTGGTTTATACTCATGTGTTAATAGTCTCATTAGCAACGCAAGAAGAACCTGGATTTTTGGAAATGAAATGTCGCTTTTTTACTAACTGTAAAATTCTTGAGTTCAAAGAAATCCATGATAATACATCTTGGTATCCCAACATACATATAATTTTTGGGATTTTTATGTGGGTGTTGTGGTATAGGTGGCTGAGGTGGTTTATGCGTATATAATATGTTTATCAGTATAAAAAGGTGTAAAAAGAAGGCAAATTAAAGAAGGTACGTCATCGAATTAAATTGAATAATATTCCTGTCAATTAATTTTGTGCCTAGGTGATCTTGAATATCCTGACTGAATGATTTGCCAATTGTGGCGGGGGCTTGGGGGAACTTAAATATTCTAAAAAAAATGCACATTTTCAGCCGCATATCTTCTGGTCACTGAATGCATCACGATATACGTAAACTTATATTTTCTGATGTTCCTTATGGGTGTTAGACGATTACATTTGAAGCTCCTGACTTTTTGTTTTCAACTCAAGATTTTGGACCACTTTTTTGTAAGATTAATGGACCCTCTTAATCCAAGAAATGGCCCCGAAATGGAGCCTTCGTGGGACAAGAGTTTGATTTTGGTAACTCAAAATTCTTAATGTAGATGGCGTAGGGATTTTAAAAATCCATGGGTAGAATTTTAGTTTTAAAGGGTGGTTCGATTGGGGGAAAAACCATGAAGAGGTTCTGCTAACTATATTGGGTCTGTAGACACTTTGCCTAACAGATGTCGTCAACAGGGCGCGGGGGGCGGTGCGAGTTGGGGGTGTATTGTGGTGGTGTTGATATTTTTTTCAATTCCGTTTGTGTTCATGGGTGACTTATGGTGCGTATAAGGCGTAAGGGCTGGCCATTGTGTGTGTGAAAAACTGTGTCAGCAGCAGTTGTAGTTATAATTGTTGGGGTGTTTGTTTCCATTGTATGTGTATTGTGTTCTCTACTTGATATGAAGAGCCTGGCACTTGCGCATAACACCCCATCAAGTACCGTGGGAAACGAACTTGGCGGTTTTGAATGGTAAGACGCAATAATGCATGTTGCAAAAGAGCCCTATTCAATCAAAAAAAACGGTGGGCTACTAAAGTGGTTAACCACTCTTTAAAACGGCGGTTTTTTTTGTTTATATCTTGTAATGATGGATGTTTGAGGGCTCAAATTTCAGGACGACAATGAGAAAATACGGCCTTTCATCTGATATCAAAATCGATACTACTTCTGGGGTAAATCGGGGGGGGAGGGGGGTCCCAAAGATAATCGGAACACGCCCCTTAAGGCCGATTTCCGCACGGGTCCAGGGGGGCCATTTTTTTTTTAAGGAAATTTAGTTTTTGATTTTTGTTATATCCCAATTAGAAATGCATCGTGTTGGTGAGTGCGATGTTGTAAATAAGTTTGATTTTTGTCAGTTGACCCTACTGTGCCCCTTAATCCGAAGACGAGCCGAGACTGTGGGACAGCCTAATAATTGAGGCAGGCAGCGAAGATTTGAACAGTGAGACAGCAGGTTACGCTGGCATGCTTATTTGTTCTTTTTTTCACAATGAACAATGGTGAAGCGCTGACCTCTCCAGTTGGTAGAAACATTTGAAACAACTTCGTTTTTTGGGGGCCTCGAATACGTTGTTTCATTACAAATATGCAGACATTTTCTAAGTCTACTCATACCTCAGATGGTTAATTTACTTATAATTATATTTTTGGGGTTGAAAAATCAATGATGAAAATTGAAAAAATCGTGTTTAAATAATGCGTGGTCATGACAAATTTTCATTCATGAGCCCTCAAATCATTTTAAAGTTTGAACCAAATCATAGAGGGACATCTTATCTGTAAAAAAGTCCTGTGCACGTGAAGCTGTACAAAATCTGTTTGGAGAAAGCGAAGACAACGTTAATTCATAGATTTGCCAGTTTGAACAGGAATTCCCTATCTTTAAACAGGCGAAAAAAAACATACATCACTGATTTGCCAAACCGTTTTCTGTGTGGGGAATCAAACAAGAGCAAGGACGCGTGTCTTTGTGTTTGTGCAAATCCATGCCTTTTGACGCCGTACAAAACAATTTCAACGGTTATCAATTTGTGTCACTGTGACCTCATACTGACTGTGAATGAAACTCGCTGGAGGATCGAAACATGATTGACAGGAAGTCACCGATAGTGTTGCACTGATGGGCCTGTAGACTGTAACCAACTGTCCTAGATGCCAACTTGCTCGGCGGGCGAGTGGGTATTTTGCATTTTGTCAATCCGTGGGCAAGTTGGTTCGTATGCATGGTATGAGTGGCGTATGGGTGGCATTGGGGTAAAAAAGGTATCAATCACATCGGAATTTACAACTGACCGATGTCCAAGGCTCAGGGAGGGCCGCAGTGATCTATGATTTTGATTAGGATTTACTAGTTTTTTTGATTTGTTGTGTATACGGATGCATCGTGTTGGTGAGTGGCGACTGTGTAAAAGTGGAATTCACAAATAAATACAGTTTGATTTGTAGTCATTTAATTTCAACCGGTGCCCTGAATCCGAAGACAAAGCCGAGACTGTCTATAGGGTAGGGCGTCTACACCCTGTCCCGAAAAACCTATTTGGGGGATTCGTTTGCCACGAATCCAAAAATCGCCGTACGGTTTATTCTGGTTGTATTAAGGTGGGTAGGCTATGTTGAATTCTGCGATCAGTAGGCTTTTACCCTCTCAACCAAGGGGTTTTCTACTACATTACGACCAAGGGGGGGGGGTTACCACCCCCTGATTTTTTTCTAATTAAGGGAAAACATAGTTCTTGTTTGTATCAGTGTGTAGCATGCCTTTCTTCAAATGAAGAACAAACATATCAAATTTTAACGTATGACATCATAATGACGTCTAAACTGGAGTAATATTATGACTGCCAAATATATGTCCATAATATCTGCCAAATCTCCAAACTTGGTATCTATTTGTCGATTAATGGGTGCCAAGTAAGCACACACGTTTATTACTCCTAACAAAAATAAGAAAAAAATACAATATTGTCAGTATTTTTGCCAACAAAAAGTAGCATAGTACATAAGTAACCTTTTTGGCATAGTATAGGAAGGTGGACAACCATCTCTTCCTTCCGACTTTGACCTCCATTTTTTTGCTAAATCACCGCACAGGATGAACTCACAATTATAATAAAAAGCCTTATATCCATATTCGTTTTTGCGTTTTTGTGCGACCTGGAATCATCCGGTTAGGGGCTTATTGACCACCATGCACCCCCCGGTCGGACGAAGGATTAACATCACTGATTTTTCGGGACCTTTGTTTTTGGACCCCTATTTCCGTCGTGATTTTCCGTAAGATCAACAAATTAGAATCAAACCTGGCGATGGGTGCTATGGACCGTATGGAAGACACAATAAACGTCACTCGAAACCCTAAAATCCACTCTCTAAACTTTATATCTAACTGAAATGCATCTCTACCTCTATTCGCACGAACTCTAAAAGGAATTCGAACTCGAACCCTAAAAGCAACTCGAACACGAACTCTAAAAAAGGAATTCGAACTCGAACCCTAAAAAAAGCAACTCGACTTAAAAAGCAACTCGCACTGCAAACTCGAACTCTAAAAGCAACTCGAACTCGAACTCTAAAAGCAACTTGAACTCTCAAAGCAACTTCGCACTCGACAACTCAGACTCATAAAAAATTTCCCAATCTAAGTAACTTCAGCTTATCTGGGCGTGTTTCTAAAGCAAAGCATAAAATTATTATATCAGTTAATTTTTTTGCTGGCTATTTGAGATTCTATTTGGTGATTTCTGTGGCTCTCTGGAGCCTGTGTCTGAATTGAGACACATAGCAAATTCACACCAGATGTTCACACAACTACTTTCTTTCAGTAGTTGGGCAATGGCCCATTACGCTGTGAACAACTCCAAATGACTGAACCTAATGACCTTGTACACAGCCTCCCTGGTAGCAATAACAGGAGATGAACTCCCACATCCCATTCCCTCTCAAATTCACAACACAGTATGTTTTGATCATTGTTTGGTGGTACCCTCTCTAGGGTCCAACCAACAACACGAAAATGAAGAAACAACATGTTCAAATATATGAATCTCATCAAGTAACGTACTACAGTAAGCGCCCGTACGGACAGTAATGACAAATAATACTTAGATACTTATACTTGTTAAGCAAAGCAAAAAAAAAATGATTTTTTTCCGTCCCCGCATTGTCTTACTTTTAAGTGCCTTTACAATATCCGGGCTAAAATGCGCTAGGTATCACCTGGAAGTAAAGTTTATCTCATGATGGTTTTTCTAGATCAGAATTTAGGAGGAATACGAATATTTAGGTAAAAAGCTGATTCCTGAACGCACCCCAAATGGGGTTATTTCTGGGGGGGGGGGGGGGGGCAAATACTATATGGTACATATGAGACAAATAAATATACTGACCGTAATGTGACCATAAGAATTTAGATATGCGGGAGTGGAAGGAGATTATTAATACTAATTTACTTTTCTTTCGTACTTAACAAGGGCAAGTAAGTTGTAGGGTGCAAATAGGTAAAATCAGTATTTGGGTGGCAACCCATGAGGGGGGCACTTGATATAACTTGGGGTCTTATATGTGCCTACCAGGTGGTATAAACATAGCTTTAGTGTGGGATATTTTCATTGATAAAAGTGGTCATTGAAGTTTTTATGTTGATATTGTGAGAGACAAGGGGTCATTGGTTGGCAGATTGAAGCGAGGGTGGGGGAGGGTTATGGGTGTCAGTTGATGCAAAATGGTTCAGGAGGGGCTTTCGATATTTATACGCTAAACTGTGATTTTTATATGTAATGCGCTTTGATCTTACTTTAAAAAAAATTGATATAAGAAAAGGACCCTTACTGAAATCACTCCAGAGTTGAAAAACAATTTGGATGTGACTATTAAAAACAGAAAACAGGAAGAGTTCCAGGGGAGGTGGCAGTAAATAAACTAGATTCGTAGGTTACCACAGGTTTGGTTGATCTTATTAGTCTTCATATGTATTACATCGTATTATTTCTTAACTCACCCCCCCCCCCCCCCACACCATTTTTGTTATCATATGAAGCAGTGGGGTGTGTAAAACAACAAATAACTAGACAATTTTTTAAATTGTTTTAGTTAACTGGTAATGTTTTTGAACAAATTTGTAATGATATTGAGGTGGACCATGCAGTATATGCTATCCTGGTGGTGGTTGTGTGGCGGGTGGTGGCACTCCCAATCTTTGTGGATATCAACTGATCAACTGCCTTTCCTGAACCCCTTGACATCAAACTGAACCTCAATGACCCCCATTCACTCAATCTACAACCAGTGACGCCCCTTTTTCATAATTATCACATAAGCTCAATGACCTTTATTCGTACCATCTGGTTAGGCACATATAAGTCGCATAGTGAAGTCCCCCCATGGGGTTGCAACCCCCAAAAATACTGCATTTTATAAAAGCATTTCAGTGAACCCCTTAAACTTATTTACCCTCGTGCATTTATGTCTTCATACCTGAATTCTAAGTGGTATTTTTGACCCCCCCAGAAATAACCCACCTATATAGGGGATTCGTGTCAGGATCGGCTTTTTACCTAACATATCTTTTTCTCCTCAAATTCTGATCTAGACAAACCACATGAGATAAACTGTCCTTCCAGGTGATACTAGCGCATTTTAGTCCTGGACAATTAACTTATATATCGAATGCCTCTCCTTGAAACCGGCCATTTTGACATCAAACTGACACCGCATACCCCCCCCCCCAATCGCTTCAATTTACAACCATTGACCCCTTTTATCTCACAATATCAACATAAAACTGCAATGCTACTTATATCTATGAAAAATCCCAACACCTGAAAGCTATTTTCGTACACCACCTATAGTAGGCACATAAAAGACAACTTTATATTCATTGCTTCCCTGCACGGGTTGCCACCCCCAAAATACTGTATTTTACCCCTTGGCCACCTCACCATACCTCCAAGATGAACGATACTCATCTTGAACTCCTGTTCAGGATTGAACAATATTACTTCCTAACTGGGGTAGGTTTTTAATTTTCAGGATTTTCGAAGTATTTCTTATATTGGGGGGGGGGGATTTAAAAGTGACCCCTACAACTTACTTACTTGCCCTTTATAATTACTCATCAAGTACATTATACGAAATACCCCCGAATATGGCGAAATTTTGTGGTCACTATACATTATATTTTATTTGTCTTCATATGTACCATTAGTATCCCCCCCCCCCCCGACCTAACCACATTTTGGGGTGTCGTTCAGAACGGACGTTCCACCTAACATATTCTTATTCCTCAAAAACCCCATGAGAGAACTTTCCTCACACTGCGAAATTCTATTTTCGTAACCATCTGGTATACACATATAAGTCGCATATGCCTTGCCCCCCCCCCCCAATGGTTTGCCACCCCAAAATACTGCATTTTGCCACATCACCCGACCCTCCACAGACCTTTTACTACCCTATCCCTGAAACTACTGTTCTGGATTGAACAATTACTTATTTGTATTATTTAAGCAATTTACTGTACTTTCTTCATCAGAAGTGTCCGTATTGACCCCCCTACAACTTATTTAACCACCCTCGTATCATTACGACACTACATCAAGTACCTTATACTTAAATACCTGAATAAGCTTAATCTTAGCTCACTACAAAACCAGTCAGGATATCTTATATCTTATTTTGTCTTCATATGTACCATATTATGATTTTTCTTTATTTTTTTTGACCCCCCCCCCCCCCCCCCTCTCCGGAAATAACCCCCCCCCCCTATTTGAGGATGCGTTTCAGTATGTTCGGGTCGGCTTTTTTAACCTAACATATTCTTATTCCCTAAAATTCGATCTAGAAAAAAACACCTATAAACTTTCCTTCCAGGTGATATTACCTGGCTCATTTTAGCCAGCGAATCTATAAATGACCCACAAGCCTGTTACATATCATACATTGAACATTTGGTTTGTTGTTATCTCTCATCCACCAGTTCTTCACAGACGCAATGGACTTTGGGCACAATCGCAGGGTAAATGATACTACTACCAAGGGATTCCACCCCGGCCTTTCTCCTAACCAGTGGGATCTTCCAGCCAGATCCGAAGCTGCAGGACGGAAAAGTACAGGATCCATTATTGTGTCCTTCTGGTTACTTTTTTTGTGTGCTGTGTGTAGTGATCAGGCCGCTGGCAAATACTTTAGTGCTCAGATTGTGAAAGCGTGGGCCAAGGTGAGTGATATACAAGTGGTCCCAGAATGATCATTACTCATCAATACCCAAGATGTTTTATTTTTTTCACCATAAATCAACTACGTTTGGATACGTTGCGTTGACCCGAATAACAGACAGTTTTTGTTTTAGCGAGAGTCACTCCTGCTTTCAATTGATACTACAATGAATATCAAAATTCCAAACATTGCGTTTAAGAACAGCATTAACTACTGCTGCTGCTAGCCGGGATAAATTCAAACTCAGTCCTTAGAGCCATTATAATTGTTTATGGCATTGTCGTAAATTAGCCAAAATATCAATTTCCCACACAGATATTCATTTTTAAAAATATTTCCTTGACTTTACAACTTGTATTCTCAGCCAAGATATGAACGTTTCGATGAAATTTAAGATAATGTGGGTGGCACGACTCAAAAGAGGTCAATGGAGGGTTGTGACAATTAGCGACCCCGGGTCACTAGTGAGGACCCTGATGAATTCATCAGCCTTGTACGGATAAACTGCAAATTATGCCATTTATTCCGTACACTCCTGCATGAATGCAGCAGGGTCCACTTGTGACCCAGTCGCTAAGGTCACAACCCTTCAAGGGACATGAACGTACATTCGAGTGTACCATGTTTTGTGGGCATCCTTCGAAATAAGGGGCAAATTATTCTTAATACACTGTAAATAGGTTTTTAGCAGTATGGACCAAAACCGTTGTGATCATATTTAAATCCATAAACATGTTTATAGAATTTTAAACAATACAAACATGTATAAATCCTAAACACGTTAGTTTTAAACATAGGCTAAACATGTTTTTTCCATACTTTCTAAACCTCATTTATAGTGTATGAATTGGTTTGGCAAGGGATCATGTTGAGATCATTTTCATTCAATCCGCGTGCATATGTAAATTTTGACCCCTGTAGGCAAAAATGACCTTTGACCTTTTGTTATAACTTTACACATCCATCAGAGATAGGGCAAATTATAACTCTTCTGATATTATATAGCTAACTGAAACATTGGTTCGATTTTTTTACCACAAAATCAAAGTTGACATTTGAACCCTTGTATAACGTTCAAGGGCACCTCAAGTTAGAACTACGACACTGACAATTTCACAAGTTGAACGTGATTCTCTGTAACGTATAAGACTGAAATATCAATTTTTGGCCCCCCAACATTTGACAGTGTAATAAAATGCCAATGCCCCAAAAATATAATCTGAGATGGGTAGAAAGAAAGTAGTCACGCTTCTGACCAGCTCTCTATCAATTTCCTCAACAATCTACCATTTTAGTTCCAGGTGGGGGCCGTAGATTAAAGCTCTAGAGGATATCTCGGGATCATCCTGAGACATCAAGAGCTGAATCAAAGCAATCTCTTCGCCGGTCAACAGAACAAGCAATCATCTTCTCCATCCTACATCACAAGGAGACGACGAAAACGCCATTCCCGGCCATGGAAATACGGAACCGCCAACAAGCGGGGGGGAACCATAATCAAAAAAAAATCCAAGGACCAACACTCAAACACTTTGCTTTGCATGACGAGGAACTCACACAAGCGATGGGAGCTTGTGGAATCTATTAGAAGCCGTATGTTAGCAACCCGTTCTTTGAGGATGGTATCGTCAAAGAAATGCTGTGTGACGATGGCACGTTCGGAGGATTTGGCCCGACATTATGCTCAGGACATGACCAGTCTTATTCTCTCATAAGGCAGCTATTCAATATTTTTATACTCTATCCAACAACTTGATGTTTTATGATTCCAATCTCCAAATCTAATACAAATAAAATCATAAACTAATTTTGTTCTGGGTGGGAATCGAACCCACGACCTTTAGGAGTACAAGACGCGCGCCCCACAGACACACGCACGCAAGTCCGAGCCGGCAGGCATAGTCCTCCAGAAGGACCCCTCCTTCCTCCCTGGTCAACCCCCCTTGACTTGCCACGAGCGAGAAGCGCGCCGGGTCCAGGCGGTGAGGTCTTACGTTCTTCTTCCTGCAGTTGGATTTAGAGGGTGCGAAAGATCCGTTAGACCAATGGCGACATGGCCGTAAAATCGCACTCACTTGGCCATGTCATAAGTAACTCTACAACAACAGACTCTACACCTTTTGCATATAGCTAGAAAAACGCTCTTTGCAGCAACTTTTCTCATCCAACAAAAGTTGTTGGTATGAAGAAATTTGAGAAGAAAAAGCACTGAAATTTGAATATATTTGAGGGATTTTAGTTTCAAGTTGCCGGTGCCTTCATCTCTTTCGGTCAGCAGACCCAAAGTAGTTGTTGTATGAGAAGAGTAATAGTAGCGCAGTGGATGTTTGTTACAGAGATGGACTAGGCTTGCAGAACCTAGGGATTCCCCCACAAAGCTATAATATATGAAGTAATGTAATTCGGGTGATGAATTCCAATTGGTCAGCTAGTGTACGGTTATGTTTATGCATGAGAATGATGTAATGATTATTGTATGAAAGGGGAATCTATCTGTGAGTAGGTAAATACATCACGGAAGCTCTCTGCAGCAGTTTGCAAATTCAGGAGCTGAATTAGAGGCAGGAGCGTAACCCGAACTGGAGCTCGCGGGGCAAAACTCAGGAAGTGCCCCATTTTTCTCCGGCTCGCTTCGCTCGCCGGGTAGACCCATATTTCCCCCTCTCTACATCTTCCGTCCCATTTTTTAGATTCTCAGTCCACCATTTTCGTGTCCGGGGGGGGGGCGTCTGCCCCCTCTGCCACACCGCTGGTTACGCCACTGATAGAGTTGGAGCTTACCGTATAATTATTAGCAGTTGACTCTGCATTCAGGAAGCAGAAATCAAGTACCTAGTGCAAGGATTTATTAATCGAGTGAGCAGAGTTGCGGTAATTATTCTACTCATCTTTGAGCCGAAAGTGCTGGGCAATAAAAATAGGATTCCAAAATTGTGGACAGATAGACATCGTGGTGATTATCTTGATGAGTATACTGGGGGATTTATTATCGTCGATGGACTTATGTAACCGTGTCGTCTGAACTGCTGGACAAGATACCTTCAGGATCTGAGAAAGATCCCGTTGGAAATAATACTGAGGAGTTTGTTGTATGAACTTGATGCGCTGTCATTGAAGTCTCGCTGTGAGACATATCATCGTTGTAATGCATACGCTCTTTGGACATTAGGGACATTCGATGAGGACAATAGTATCCGCCACATAAATTGTGTGTTAAGTGTGGGATTTTGATTTATGTACTTTTGTTTGGACATACCAAATTCTTGAACCAAATCAAGTAAAGATCATTAAATCTGTATATTATATAAAAGTCAGAATCCTTGTGCACAAGGATCATTATTTGTGTTGAAAGGAGTTTTGACCTTAGGCGTCCACGAGACGTTCATCAACGGGGCTATCTACACGAGCGGTCAATGGGGCTGGCATGTGTATTAACATTACATAGGAGGATCGTGTTACGGCCACGCACAGCCCACAGCGTTACTCTGTTCGGTCTTGAGTCAATGAGGGTGCCGTATACGTAATGACGCGACGCTGCATTCGCTTCAGCTTTCGATTTGCCCGACTATATTCATGTGCGGTTGCAATGAAAAGGTCAGCGCATGCGTTTCTAGGGTGCAAAACCTGACGCGCACAGTGACGCACGCGTCACCCTCAACTTGAGATCGAAATATAGGGAGTGCGGATTGGAAAATGCTTCTAGCGCGGTTTCTATTGCATCCATAGAGTTACATAAAATAACTGATTGCATGCACAGGTGTCACGCCTAATAACGCGCGATTCATGTGCACTGACATGCACACAATTACGCGAGATATTGTTTACATGTCGCAACCATCATGCTGTAAAGTATGAAAAATTGTGAAATCGTGCAGACTAGTCCAACGCAGTTCACACATCGGATCTTGGAAGTACACATACATTGATGCGGACTGGTGCCTGTGTAAGTAGCCCACT
>JAMKCH010074718.1:0-11710 GCA_023653785.1 Ophioderma brevispina
AACCTACTCCAAATCTTTTAGGGGACATTCCCTTCCAATAAACAGGGCCAGAAAAAGGATACACTACCAGTGACACAGTAGTGAACTAGTGATTTTCAGTCAGTGGTCATGAATAGATTCACCCAGTCACCTGGGATTTTCTATAGCTCTTCAAAAATCAATAGCCCCCCAATTGATGTTCATCACCAACCCAACTATTGAATGCTTTCCCCAGCCCCTCTTGTAGACTTGACACAAACCACATCAATTCTATTGGCATTCCGGACCTTTAAAACTTATGTCATGAGTCTCAAAAACTCATGTCAACGTCTCAGGTCCATGGTTTTATTGTACATTAAGGTAGACATTAAGCTGTGACAAAGGTTATAGGATGGGAAGATTCTAACACATTAATAATGTTATAAATCGGACTAAAACTTTTCAAAGGAGAAGCAAAAAACGAAAACTACTCAAACTGGAACACATATAAACATACATACATACACATACATACACATTAACGGAAATGCCGCACCCCTCGAATATCCCCTCGCTTTAAAGGCCAGGGGGTAAAAAAGAGCCTAAAAAATGAGGGTCTTATAGGGCGGCACATAACCATACTTCCGCCAAATGTGAGAACCCCCCTCCCCCAATCCTGTACCTTTTAATTGTTTTGATGTCATACCACTTTGGAAACATTTTAATTTTATGTACCACATTTTTTACCATTAACATTTAATTGCATTCACACAGCACAATGACAACCACACCACCAAAGCCACACATACCAACAGTTCATAAAATGAGAAGTGGCATTTCAAAGAAAAAAGAATAATTTTAGTTGTGCAATACAAAGAAAACTTCTAAATTTAAGAGGTAACATACTCCATGGGAGACAAAATCTATTGCCCTGCAAGGCCATCTAGGCCAAAACAAACATCCACCCCCCCCCCCCCTCCCCCCCCCCCCCCCGGGCCAACACATAAGGACATGTGGTGTATATCACCTACACTTGACAGGTTGACCTTGATGTCCAAAAAGGGTTCCCTGTTTCTTGGTAGAGACCCTACTAACAAGGCATGCAAAGAGTCGCCAGACAACTACAGTGAACCAAGAGATTGGACATAATTGATTTAGTCTTACAAAGAAATGTGGTACAGGTACAAGGGTAACACTGCGTGCGTTTCTTGATAGTTATGCCCCGTTCTTGGGTGTTAATGTATTCCAAGGGGGGTGAGTGTTTTGGGCCCTATAGACCTTTCCTCGACTTCCTCAATATCACTGTTTTGTTGTTGTAGTAATTGTAAATAAAGTTGATGAGCATATTGATCTGTCACCCCGCACTCTCATTCTAGACGTACTTTTTAAGCCAAAAAGGACAGAGGGAAGGGAGAGGAAGACTTTGAATACATCACCAGTTTTAAATTTTCTTTTGCAGGCGGTCCTTTTCTTCTTCCACCCAGTCCATTATTTGTAACCACCAAATAGAAACACAACCATGACGGTGCTGAAAAACACAAAAATTCCCAGCCAACACATAGGCTTGATACGTCTGGACATGCGAGGTGCTACGTAAATCCTGGAACATTTACATGGGTCCACTGCAATTGCAATTGCCTGCAAAAATATAAAAAACACAAAACCGTTACCATACATTTCTGGTGCTGGCGATATGTGACAAATCAAAGGGAATTAAAGTGCTTGTCGATTATGTGTATTGTGTTCTTACTTGATAGGGAGCCTGGCCACTTGCACATACCCCCATCAAGTACCGTGGGAAAACAAACTTGCAGTTTTGTGGTAGAAGTAAATAGTGGCAAATATACAAAGCCCTATTCAATACGTTCATATTGAGGATTAACCAACTAAAAACGGTGTTTTTGTTATATCTGGGGAAGGAAATGGATTTGAGGGCTCAAATTTCAGGACGCAATGAGAAACAATCACAGCTTTCATCCGATCTCAAAAATCGAGAACTACTTCAGGTAAATCAGGGAAGGTCCCAAAGACGATCAGAACACTACCTTTAAGTCACAGTTGGTCTAGTGTTTGTCATATCCCTTAGACATGACATACGCAGTGTATCTCTTTGTGTGAACTGAGCTTTCTGCAAATCCAACAGTGCTTTGTATGTCGGAAGCGGGCGTACATAGTACACGGTCCAAGGGATTTTGACAAGTAGTATAGTATTCAATTGAGTTTTTTAATTTTCGCTACTGGCCCATTGCTACTAATGCTACATTTGATAAAACCTCAGTACATTTGGACATGTGGTTTCCACAGAATGATAATCCTTGCCTTTCCAAAATAATTAAAAACAAAGAATTACCACTTCTTTTAATCTATTCCCCAAAATCAATATTAAAATCCAAACTCAGGTTTCCTTTATCAGGTCACATTTATCACTTAGGAGGTCTAAACTTACAAGATGATCTCAAAAAACCACATTGAAAAATAATTTATGGTTAAGCTGGCTTTTCTTTTAGTAGTATTACAAAAATGTTTTAGGGGCATTTCGTGATTCTACCACAATTGTTTGATATTATGTTTTACTAGATATCTGAGAGAAAAGCTTATTCCCAAACTTTCAGTTGATTCTGATCTTGCGTTTAGTTATAACTATAAGGCAAATCGTCGCCCACATCACATAAATGTCTGTATCTGACGAAATGCCGTTTCGAGAAAATCGGCCATTGAAAATTCTACGGGAGATTCAGGTTTGTTCTAGGAATTAAACACATGACAATGACTTTTGAATTTTGCATTAGAAGAACAAACATTCGGAAGTTAAGTTTTAACTTGCTGAGTTTTGACCAGTGCAATTGTATTCCTGATATAAAACTACAAAGTCAATAAGTTGTATGTGAAACGCAAAAAAGTCGTATTTTGCACATTACGACGCTAATTTCACCGTTGCATTTCAAAGCGTTCAGATAGATCTGTATGTGTGAACACACGTCATGTTCACGCACGAGGAAGATACGACAACAGAGATCGGTATGTGAAAATCGACACAGTTGTTTAAGAACAGCGTTAATTATACAACTATTGAAATTACGTGTAAATGAACCATACAACAGTATGTGAAATCGCGATATGCAGTTTTGAGCTTATTGATCAAAAATTTCTTACTTAATCTCTCACTAATTAGATCTTTTCAGATGTAACGTTTGTGCAATTTATAGAACCATAAACATTATAAGTAACATGCAAATATCTCAAAAAAGTTAAAATGTCAGATAAGACAGATGTGATGTGGGCGATGAATGTTTGTATCGCAGTGTCCCATAACATGCATAGACTACTGTACTGTAATTCTTCCGTTTACAGCAGAAAATACAAAATTGGGAATTTCTTGCAGAGACAATCAAGTTTGGGCACGTCATAAATTGGGCACACCTACTAATCCTAAAGCCTAGGTTTTAGATGATACAAAAATCTCACCTTTTTGAAGTAAAGTCGGGGCGCGCTGTTGATCACGAAATGGCCCTTTGAGGGGCATTTCCTTGATCACAACCTCATCCCTTGAGAGATTTCTATATCACCTAATCATTTCATATGGTGTGCTAGTCTCACGCCAAGTTGATGTCTAGTCTACAAGAAATTTTGCAGTTTTGTATTTTCTGTCTGCAAAAGCAAACTTACCAAGCAGTGGCCTATTGGCCTGTGTGATACAGATACTCACTTATAACATAAAAAACACCACATTCAGAATCACTGTATTTTTTTTTTTTAAATAACCTTTTCTCAAGTAAAATCTACCCAAACATATGTGTTTTACCGAACGCCAGTGGTCGTCTACCAGCACAGTCACAGTCGCTAACAAACGTGGCGCACTGCCTGTATCCAAGTAATCAAAAAATGTGCACCTGTAATTTTGATATACAACAAACTACAAACACCAAAAATTTAGTATCTGCGATCAGTGAGACATTAAAAAGTTTCAAATCTTGTTACTCTTACATTCAGGACATGCAGATATTGGTGATGGCGGATGTGTTTTTTTTCTAAAAGGGCTTGTTTCCTGGAACTGAATGTTTGTATCTGGTTGAGCTTTACTCGGTCCTGGGTTATTTCACTTACAGTGAGAGCTGAGTCAACTGACATGGTGGACATGTGGGTACTGTTAGAGAGAAACAGAACACATAATTTGCAACAATAATATGGAAATGTACACCCCAAACCAGCTCTGTACCCAGGCTTATGAACCCCGGGGAGCAAAAAACTCCTAATAGGTAAGGGAATAGGGTAAAATAAGCTAATTTTAATAATTTTAGCATCTATACCCAGGGTGCGTATGCACCAAAAAACAGGCCTAGGTACATGTACACCCCTACATCCCAATTAAGGCTAGCGAAATCATTAAGAAGGATAATTTGCAGAGCGTGTAGGGTGTAAAGCACTCAACAAGAAAGTAGCACATTTGGTTGGAAGTGAACACCAGGGGGACACTGTGGCCCCATGCCACGACTAGGGAGGGCAGGACCAAGAGAGTGTCGATGGCCCGGCCCAATGATTTATATGTATGTGTGTTCATATGATAACATCGCATGTTGGGGAGCGTGGGGCCAGCGGTTAGGGGTGCTGACTGTGCGCAAATGTTACCAAAATATTCACGGGTTCGAATCCGGTGGGGTCACTTGGTGGGAGTTATTCGGGTACTATCAATCTGGATTTGATCTGTAACACCAGCTATTGATTAACTACAGAATACCTATCTTCTCCATGGTCAATTGGAATTGGGCAATGGAACATGAAAGCATCCCGTCCTTGGGAGGGGACGTTAAGCCACAACTGTACATGTAAAAGCTGTAAGTTTAAAACTCAATATTTTTAAAAAAAAAAAAAAAAACAAATGAAGCATAGGGTGAAAACCTTGAATGTTCCCAATCCGCCCAAATGCGGGCCATGTTAGGAGCATCCGTATCACAGATACCACATGGCCCCAGATCAGCATACTCATTTGGATAAATCCTGACACCACCACCAAGCCATACCAATGACTTGTGGATATGCTAAGAAGATCCGCATGAATTTGCTGCATTTTCTAGCCTCAGTGGGGTGGTATTTTGTTGGTATCATGAGTGTGTTAGGGTTTAGATAATACATTCAATACCTGAAAAATGGAACACCAGTATTATGCAGTGGGCACACAACCCCGGGTTCTAAGTCCAAGGGACAGGCAGGGTCCAAGCTTGTACATTCATCTTCTGTGGCGGGATGCAATGAATTTCATCAGTAACTGACTTTCAGTTAGCATGTGTTAGTCCAAAATACCTCAATGAAGTCGAAGATGTGTACTCTAAACTGTTCAAATTTTTGTTTTGGAAAAATAAACCTTTTTAATGCGGGTGCCCAGGGGTGTCACCAATTTGCTGAGAAACTGTAATTCCTGAGTTTTCTTCCCAGTTAGGATAGAATACATTCTGTATTATAACCCTAAAACCCCTCCTCACTCTAACCTATCTCCCGGGAGAAAGGGATGGGAAGAAGATTGCACATCTTGGGGGGAATCAAAACGGGGACGCATTGGCCCCATCCCCATGACCAGGAGGAAAGCCACAAGTGTCCCAATTGGTGTTCATGGTGAAACGTCATCACATGATTTGTGACTTAGTGCATTTTCCTCACCTCAGGGTGGTGTATTTTTGTGTTCTTTTACCGTGTTAGGGGTAAGGTTAATCTAGGTTTTTTGGAGTCTTTGCCAGGGGCGTATGCCATGCGGCTGGCCGTGGACCTTCGCTGATAGTTCCTCTGACGCATTGCCCTCTGGTTGGCGAGATTCCCTACTGGAGGGCGGTGTGTCTGGGGGTTGTCCTTGTTTTGGGCCATTGGCCCGGCCTTATGGCGTAGGCCGCAGGTGTTCTTTCCTCTGTGTCTGCCTCTTCTTTTATGTTCTCTCATATGTACTTGTGTCTTTTTAAACTAATTTTATTATGTATTATACATTGTTTTTTAATTGTATTTTTAATGTTGGCCTGGCCACTGGGCACCAGGAGAACATCCGTGCATGATGGGTTGCCCCGGTAATAAGAATGAAATAAAATAATAAAAACTAAAAACATTATCATACAGGATTTTGATAAAGGCCATTAGTATGGCAGTTATCAAAAACATGCAAACAATGAGTTCATATCTGAATATCGACAGATGGGTTACTTTGTGAGATAGAACAAAAATTAAAGAATACATGGAACTTACAATAACTGCAAACAAATCAACAAAACTGGTTTACCATTGCTGGGTGAGTCTAGGTTTCCATACTGGGTCCTTCAATGAAGTGGTTCACATTCAACTAGCAACCTAAAATACCAACAGAACATTAAATATGGTTGTGATTGTGAGAAAAAAGGAGCTACAACGAAACCAAGGTAAAAAGCGTTTGTCTCTACTGTTTAACACAAATATATGCTCATTACAAAACCCCAAATGCAAGATTGATAGCATAAAATTTCAAGCTAGCTTTTCTCAAAATCTAGTGAACCACAATACCTACATCACAGGGTTGACATCGTTAAACCAGGGACTAGTAGATAAGAGGACCAACATTCAAAAACCACAATGACCTATTCATTACCTAATTCATTACCCATTCTCTCGACAAAAGCTAGGCACTCGTGTGTTCCATTGGCATACCCCACAACCGTCTGTGATCTTTATCTTTTGGCCGCGATCGATGCCCTAAACAGTGTCTGTACTAAGAAACAACTGTCCCACAAAACTTTGTACTTCGCATGCTATGTTGGGATGTTTTCCATTGTTTTCTGAACATACTTTTTCTGATCTTTCAATTCCCTCAATGGCATACATGCAATTTGCATCATGCATTTAAGACGGGCTGAACCTTCCCGTAGCCCCGCGCGACTTTCCCAAAGAACGATGCCAGTCCGCCCTCCTGCTGAGAGGGTGATATCGCATTACCTTAGCCGGTAAATGGGATCAAGGTGGGATTTAAAACACAAGGCGGCAACGTGATAGGTCTTTAAAAATAGGTGTTGTGGGTCCTCTTATTTACTAGGTCCATGGTTAAACAAAACCCAGTTTAAACCGGTTTTGCCGGGAGTTTTTGACCACCAAAGGGGGTCAAAACCTGATTTGTACCTAAAATGTTCACAAAAGGCAGTTGTCAAAACCTGATTTTGTACTACATAGTTCACGAAAAGTCAGATTTTTTCACTTGTCAAAACATTACATGTGTTTCTAGAAACGTAGTAATCTAAAGTAGGCTTAGTTTCTGAAGGAAATGCCCTAAGTTTTTTTCATAATAGACTACTGGGCAAAGCAATTTTGTACATTAATAAGCCTCAATAGAAACAAAAGTGCTTTGAATTGTCAATTGTGTCCAAATTAATAATTTCAGGAAAGTGTTCCATAAATGAGAGAGTAACTTTTAAATTTTTACACCTGCATTACCTACAATGGTTTTAAAATATAATAGGCTTTTCATATTGGTCAATTACTTGGTTTATCGGCTGGACCATACATAATTAGGTCTACCTATTCATGTATGGTCACACCTGTCAAACAAAACATTATTCTTTCAAACCCTTGTCCAAAACCACATGAATTATAACTAGGCGGTCAAACAGTACAAGGCACAGATTAAGAAACTCTCAACATAGTACAAATGCATGCATGTTTTTAAAAACATATACAAATGCATGCATTGCACTACCAGGCAAAAACCCTACTACCATCACAATGCCCTGCATGGTCAAATCAGGTACAATTGCATCCATTGTCAAGTCCAAAGCAAAACACATGCATGGTCAAAACAATACCCCTGCAAACGGATGGTGAAAACAAATGCAATTGTCAAAAAAAATCCGGTCAAACATATTACAATGCATGATGGTCAAACCAGGTCAAAACATGTCATGTGTGGTCAAAAAAACATGTTAAAAATGCATGTATATCACAATCAAACCATGCATGGTCAAACAATACAAATCATGTAGGTGAAAACAAATGCAATGCATTCTTGTCAAAACGCAGGTCAAAACATAGTCACAAATACATGCAGGTCAAAACCTGTCAAAAAACATGCTGTGTGGTCAAAACATAGTAACTAATGCAAATGCATCATAACCAGGTCAAAATATTAAGTACAAAATGCATGCAGGTCCAAACCAGGTCAAAATATGCATTTGGTGGGTCAAAACATAGTACAATGCATGTATAGTCAAATCCAGGATCCAACTATGCATGTGTGTTACAAAACATAGTACAAATGCAATTCATGGTCAAAACCATAGTCAAAATATGCAGTGTGGTCAAACAATCCAAATGCTGCATGGTCAGAACATATCAAAATATGCATGTGTGGTCAAAACATAGTACAATGCATGCATGGTCCGAACCCGGGTCAAAATATAAGTCAATGCATGCAGGGTCAAAAAACCAGGTCAAAATATCATGTGTGGTCAAAAACTAGTACAAATGCATATCAAAACCAGTCAAAATATGCATGTGTGGTCAAAACAAGATCACAATGCAGCATGGTCAGACCAGTCAAAATTTAAGTTACAAATGCATGCAATGGTCAAAACCAGGGTCAAAATATGCATAGGTGGTCAATACGTGGTTTTATCGTCTGAACATACCTAAAATTAGGTCTACATATGCATTAATGGGTTTCAACACCATTGTCAAAACACACATTATTCATTGGTCAAAACCTGTCAAAACCACATGATTATAATAGGTCAAAACAGTACAAAGGCACAATGGTCAAAACAGCTCAAACATAGTACAAATGCATGCATGGTAACATATAAAAATGCATGCATTGGCTACGACCATGCCAAAACCATACTACCATACAAATGCCTGCATTGGTCAATCATTACAAATGCATACATTGTCAAGATCCAAATTCAAAACATCAATGCATGAAAACCTAACAATGCACCGTATGGTGACAACAATGCCATTGTCAAAATCCAGGTCAAAACATAGTACAAATGCAATGAAGGTCAAAACCAGGTCAAAACAATGCATGTGTGGCAACACATAGTACAAATGCATGTAATAGTCAAAATCAACCATCATGCCTGGCAACACATTACAAATTGCATTTATGTGAAAAACAAATGCAATTCATGCATTGGTCAAACAAACCAGGTCAACACATCGGTCCAATACATGCCAATAGAAACCAGGTCAACCTTTCATGTGTGGTCAAACAGAGTACTAATGCATGCCATGGTCAGAACCAGTCAAATATTAAGTACAAATGCATGCAATGTCAAAAAAGCCAGGTCAAAATATGCCTGTGGTCAAACATATTAACAAATGCCATGTATAGGGTCCAATCCAGGTCCAAAATTATTTCATGTGTGGTCCAAACTAAGTAACAAAAATGCATGCATGGTCAAAACAGCTCACAATAGCATGTGTGGTCAAAACATAATCAAATGCATGCATGGTCAGAACCAGATCAAAATAATGCATGGGTGGTCAAACATAGTACAAATGCATGCATGGTCAGAAACTCATGTCAAAATAGTAAGTACAAATGCATGCATGGTCACAACCAGGTCAAAATTGCATGGTGGTCAAAACATAGTACAAATGCATAGTCAAAACCAGTCAAAATATTCATGTGTTGGTGTCAAAAACATAGTACAAATGCATGCGTGGTCAGAAACCAGGTTCAACATATTTTACAGTACCATGCATGCATGGGTCACAACCAGGTCAACATATGCATGTGGTGGTCAAAACATAGTACCAATGCCTGTATAAGTCAAAACCATGTCAAAATATGCAGTGTGGTGCAAACATATTAAAATGCAATGCATGGTCATAACCAATGGCAAAATATTAAATACAAATGCATGCGGGTCACAACCAGGTCAATAAGCATGTGTGGTCAAAACATGTACAATGCATGTATAGTAGAGAGTCAACAGGTAAATATGCTGTGTGGTCAAAACATAGTTAACAAATGCAGTAAATCAAAACCAGGTCAAAATATGCATGTGTGGCTCAAAAAATAGTACAAAGGCATGCATGCATGCATTGTCAAAACCTGTCAAAAACATGCATGTGTGTCAAAACATAGTACAATGCATGTATGAATAGTCAAAACCAGGTCAAAATCATTCATTTGTGGCAAAACTTAGTACAAATCCATACATGGTCAGAACCAGGTCAAAACATGCATGTGTGGTCACAACATAGTACAAATGCATGTATAGTCACAACACGGGTCACACTTCATGTGTGGTCCCAAACATAGTACTATTTAGCATGGTCAGAACCAGTCAAAATATGAATGTATGGTCAGAACCAGTCAAAACATAATAAAATGCATGCAAGGTCAAAACAGGTCAAACAGTACAAATGCAATCATTGGGTCAAAACCAGGAAGGGTCAAACACGGTACAAATACATGCATGGTCAAAAAACCAGGTCAAAACATGCATGTGTTGGTCAAAACATAGTAATAATGCCTGCATGGTCCAAGAACCCAGGTCAAAATATTAAATACAAATGCATGACATGGTCCAAACCAGGTCAAATAGCATCGTGTGGTCCAAAAACATTGTACCCATGCATTTATCTCAAAAAAAACCAGGTCAAAAAAGTGCATGTGTGGTCAAAACATAGTACAAAGCTGCATTGTCAAACCAGCTCAAAATATGCATGTGTGGTCAAAACATATACCATGCATGCATGGTCAGAACCAGATCAAAATATCAGGTGTGGGTCACATAGTACCATGCATGCATGGTCAGAACCAGATCAAAATATGCATGTGGTTGTCAAAACAAGTACAAATGCCTTGCATGGTCATACCATGTCAAAATATTAGATGACAAATGCCATGCATGGTTAAAACCAGTCAATATATGCAGTGTGGTCAAAAATAAGTACCAAATGCATGTACTAGTCAAAACAGGTCAAAATATGGCAGTTGGTCAAAATCATGCCTTGTTGGTCAAACATAGTACAAAATGCCTGCATGGTCAAACCGGTTCAAACACTGCACTGTGTGGTCAAAAAACATCGTACTATGTATGCATGGTCAGAACCATGTCAAAATATGAATGTATGGTCAGAACCAGGTCAACATAATAAATTCATTCATGTCAAAACAATGTCCCAAAACATTAGTACAAATGCATGCATGTTCCCAACCAGGTCAAAAAACATTGTCCAATGCAAGCATGGTTCCAACCAGGTCAAAATTGTACAAATGCTCGCAGGAGTCAAACCAGGTCAAAACTGCATGTGTGGTCTAAACATAGACTATGCTGGTCCAAACCAGATCAAAAGTATGCATGTTGGTCCTAACCATGTCAAATAAGCATGTGGGTCAAAATATAGTAACAAAGGCGTGCATTCAAAAAACCACTTGACCAATTTAGTAATAGCAAAACTATACAAGATTGAGTTCTCTAACAACTGTCATTTCATAGTACTATATGAAGTTCAACTAATTGGACTTGTCACCTTTCAATTTCACATTTGGGTTCCATATTTGATCTAGTGTTATGATCAGTATTGTGTCCTAATACAATACCAATTGTTTTACAATGCACATCCACATCGCCACCAAAGTTGATTCTGTTTTCAATCCAAACACGAAGGTCAACTTTTCCACTAGACAAAAGATTGACTCTACCGTCACCACAAATGACTCCAACTACTGTACAACCAGACGGTGTGGGCACACACGCATCAAGCCACTTTTGAGTGCACGTCATATTTGGTCAACCATATA
>JAMKCH010074720.1:0-13084 GCA_023653785.1 Ophioderma brevispina
ATTTGGAACTGGGAGATTGTTTTTGATACTCTAGCTCATACAATGTCACGCGGCTTTTGACCATAAAGCCTAAACCCCTAACAATCACTTAATAAATAAATAAAAAAGAAATTGCCAGTGAATAAAGTAGGCTATGTTTTATTCATTACCTGGGTCTAGATTCCCCGATGGTACAAAATTATCCTGACTTGTTATACAATTATGTACGAGTTTTTACACATAGTTGTAGGTGATGAGTTGATGAACGTCAAACTACATTCCGGCAAATAATCGAGATGCTTTAATTGGTATCCATGAAGGACATTGAGGGTTTGTTAATTTGTTGTTAAGAAACAATTCAAGTGATTCAGGATTTCTGTAATATTAACCAATGCAATATCAGTGATAGCCACAGGGGATATGTCTTGTTTGGGAACTTAGTTTGAGATCGTCACTTTAATGAGCTTTGTGGCGCCTACACTGTTGATGATTATGATTATCATCAAATGTTGAAATTACGATGCAAAATGGCAAGTCTAATTCCAAATTACGTACATAATATCACTGGAATACATTGTAACCTTAAGTAAATATTAGACGATAATGTAGCAGGATCTCTATCAGGTTTTTTATGCATAGTACAGAGAGTAGTAAAAGTGGGTGTTGCTATATTAAGGCAAAATGGTCTAAAATGGTCAATTTCGCGGCCATCTTGCAAATGGCCGACAGGACACATATTGTAATGACCTGTGATAGGACAAACAGTTGTAATATGCATTTATCCTATTTTTTATGCCGGGTATAGCCATAATAAAGGCAGGTGTTGACATATTAGCAAGTCAAAATATGCCTAATGGTCCTTTCGGCGGGCATCTTGGAAAATGGCCGACAGGGACACAATGCAATGGCCTGTGCTTGGACAATCATTGCAACATGCATTTATCTATTTTTTTATGCCTAGTATAAGGCAATAAGTAACTGCGGGTGTTGAATTATAGCAAATATGCCTAAAATGGTCATTTTGGCGGCCACTGGAAATGGCCAACAGGGCACATATTACAATGGCCTGTGATTGGACAAACATTGTAACATGCATTTAGCAATCTATGTCTAGTATGGCATCAGTAAAAGGCAGGTGTTGAAATATTACAACAATATGCCTAAATGGTCATTTTGGCGGCACTTGGAAAATTGCCGACGGGGATGCAAATTGCGATGGCTCATGACCTTGATCTGTTCGGTTACTACTTTCTTAAAATCTGTGCCAAATTTCAATGCTTTTATTCTCACAAAATTGCACGATAGGTTTTAGCTATGCCGCCTTGCTAATAGAGAAGAGAGGCGGTCTGAGAAAGAGTGAGACTTTTCTCTCTGCTCTCTCTTTCTCGCGGGCTTTCCCCTCTCCTCTCTGTTCTTTTTGCCTCTTCTCTCTGCAGAGACTCCAAATCAGGTGTTCCGCCGCTCAGATCCTGATGATACATAAAACGTCTGGCCTACTTTGGTATCCGGGGAACCTTTTTAGAGAGAGAGGGAGAGAGCGAGAGAGACATAAGGTAGAATGGGGAGAGCAGATGTGTCCATAGAGAGGGACAGATGAGAGGAAAACATACTTTGTATAGTGGAAACTGTTGAGGGATCTAGAAAGAGAGAGGGAGAGATGGTCATACAGAGAGAGCGAAGATGGGAAACACGATAATGAATAAGGACGAGAGTATTAAGATAAGGAGAGAGAGAGGGAATCCAGAAAAAGAAATACAAAAAATTGTCACCTATCTCCCTTCATCTAGGGGTCGCAGCTGGCTAAGCTCACATCCCTATCAGCACTTAGATGTAATATTCCCCATACATCTTCCCAAGTTCGCTTGGGTAACAATGCATTGAATATTAAGTGTCTTTCCCAGGGACACAAATATGTAGACAAACACGGGGCTCGAACGTACGATTTACACTGGTTTTATGATCATGAGTCCTGGGCTTATCCGCTGCGCCACACGTGCTCTCTGCTTGTGCGGACTGACGTTTGTTTGATACACAATGACCGAACATACGGGAACCATCCATAAATCTTCGGTGACCATCTAAAGTGTGCAATTTTTTTAAAAAAAATCATGACTTTGACCATTTGAACCAACTAGCTAATTTGCATTCCCGACAATGCTCAACAACCCTTAATACACAAAGGAACCGGAAAACACTGGGGGGGAACCATCCAGAAATCTGAGGGGGGGAACCACCCAAAGTGTCCACTTTGTTTAAAAAATCATGATTGACAATTTGGATCAAAATGCTTATTTGGGTTACAGACAATGCTCAACAACATATACACAAGGAGCCGAGACGAAAACCCCGGGGGAACCATACAGAAACCATCAAGAAAACTATCTAAGTGTTCACCTTTTGTTTTACCTAAAATCATGATTTTGACCATTTTGAAGCAAAATGATTAATTTGGGTTCCAGACAAAACACCTGGAACCATATGATCTACTGGAACATCAATCAAAAGTGTCAACTTTCGTTAAGAATCTAATTTTGACTCTTTTGAACTAAAATAGTTGAATCGGGTCCCAGGCACTGCTCAAAAACCATTGGTATACGAAGAGGGAACCGAAAACACCGGGAACCATCCAGAAAATTTCTTTTTCTTTTTTTTTCCTTTTCTGGGAAACATCCAAAGTGTACACTTTTGTTAAAAAATAATAATTTAAACCAAAATTAGTTTGTCGGGTTCAGACAAAGCTCAACAACGATTTAATACGCAAAAGGGACCGAAAAACGCCTGGAACCATCCAGAAGCCACTGGGGGAACCATTTATATAAAAGTGTCCAGTTCAGTTTAAAATATCATAATTTTGACTCTTTTGAACTAAAACTAGTTGATGTCGCGTTCCCACGGAACTGCTCAAAAAGGAACCGGAAAACACCGGGGAAAATCCAGAAAAATCTTTGGACCAACCCAAAGTGTCCGCTTTGTTTAAAAATAATGATTTTTGACCATTTTGAACCAAAATGCTAATTTGGATCACAGGACAATGTCAACAAACATTAATACACACAGAGCCGAAAACACCGGGAACCATCACGAACCCAATCTGGGAACTATCCAAGCACTCACTTTTGATTTAAAAAATCATAATTTTGACCATTTTGAGCAACTAGTTGAAGAGGTGGAAAGGAAAAAGCCCACTTGTTATCCCCCCTCCTCCCATCCTTCACTCCCACACCCTCAACAACAATAATAGACAAAGGGAACCAAAACACCGGGACCATCCAGATTTTTTCTGGGAACCACCACAGTGCCAATTTTCTTTAAAAATCATGATTTTGACCATTTTAACCAAAAGCTAATTTGGGTTCCAGACAATGCCCAAAACCATTATAACAAAGGAGCGAACCGAAAACCCCGGGAACCATCCAAAACCAAAGTTTTAAAAACGATTTAAAAAAAAAACGTTTTTGTTTTAAAAATAATAATTTAAACCCAAATAGTTGAATCGGGTTCCAGCACAAGCTCAACAACCATTATACGAAAAGGGACCGAAAACACTGGAACCCAATCCAGCAGCCACTGGAAACCATCAAAAGGGCGTTCTGTTAAAAATCATAATTTTGACTATTTTGAACTAAATAGTTGTTGAATCGAGTTACAGGCACTGCTCAAAAACCATGATCACAAAGGAACCGAAAACACCGGGAACCATCCAGAAATCTTCTGGGAACCATCCCAAAGTGTCTACTTTTGTTAAAAATCATGGTTTGACCATTTTAAACCAAAAATGCTAATTTGGGTTCAAAACAATTTCCTAATTAACCATGCTGAACACAAACCGGAGCCTGAAAACACCCCGGAACCATCCAGAAACCATCCATAGAATGCTCAAAAACATGAATTTATTTTGAACAGATAAATAAAACAGTGTACAAATATCATGTATATGATAATGGGGAACAAGCCAACACTTTTAACAATCTTACCACAAAGGGAAGAGAGGAATAATACCTAGAACCAAGACTGAGTTTGGTGCAAATCATTAATTGCTATGGGAGCACTGGTGGCCAGAGAGGCAGCCAACCCTGGCCCTCGATTGGCAAATGCCAAACTGGGGCCAGATTTGGCAAGTATCATTGACACCACGCCAGTTTGGGGCCAGACTGGCAGATGCCAATCTGGCCCCAATCTGCAGCTGCCATTCTGGCCACGCTGTGTCTCCGTCTCCAGCCCCACACGTTGCAGATGCCAGAATGGGCACATTGTGCAACTACTCATCTGTGGCCAAGAATGGCCAAAATCTCCTGTTGTTAGAAAAGGACATATAATTGATTACACTTCAGTTTATTTACTATCTCTTTATAGCAGTTAATCTTGAATATTTTATCTGCCAGAGATTACTGGAGATAAGATAACTCTGGCAGCCGAGGAATTTCTCAGGCGCATCTTCGACTGTATTCAAGACAGCCGACCCCAGATTAAATTGGATTTCGCTAGGTAACCCTTTTATAGTGTTCTATTTTTTAGTGTTTATATTTCACAGTTTAAGTTTCGTGGATGCGCAATATCAGAATTTTTGCTACCATATTGGTGGTAATTAACAAAAATTAATCAGCAAATGAAGTGTTATAATCTTTCCCTACCATTTAAGGAGAATAAAACGGTTATTAGCCTCCATTTTGTGATTGAAACCCCTAGTATTTTATTTTAGTTGGATTCATATTTATTTGAGAAAAGTTTTCTCACGGGAAAAGGAAAAGTACTTTGTTACTCATAAAAGAGAGAAAGTGTGTGCAATGCCTGAAGTTGTTGTGTGCAAAATGACCTGGTAGATAGATTGCACAAGGGGAGACAAGGGGAAATCCCAAGAAAATGTTTTATACTTGTAACTGAAGCAAATGTTTATGCTTTACGACAAAAACAATGTTAGGGATAGCGTATCCCCCATAGAGTTGATATATTCGCTGGCTTCTGTTCCGGTATTGCGTGCGGCGTTGTAATATAGAACAGGAATAAAGATGCGCTTCCATGATTGTGTACAGTCGTGACAGTGTCGGAATAATCCCCTGGATTTTTTCGCAAATAATAAGTCCAATTACCATGAAAACCATCTGTACGTCATATTTAGGATATTCATTATATGCGCGATAGATTTAGGCAAGAAAATTTCTTTAAAAACAAATCCCACTCTAATTCCCCTCACGCCTTATTGTACCTATTATTTTAATCGTCTCAACATGCGGTCGGACATCATAAATCACTTAATACCGGACCTTTAATTGATCGGTTTTAGTGGTGGATATAAATTTGCCGTTTTTTTTTTGTTGAACGCAATCGGGTTTAACTCTTATCGGAACCCCCCCCCCCTAAATAGGCTTAAGTCCGACGATTTAATGCCGAAGAAAGAAGAGCCGGGTTAATCCGGTCGTAACTTTTGACCGGGATTAGTAAAGTACGTTGTGGACGCTGATCGGAACTACTAACGGTGCATTTTCGTCTTTTCTGAGGAAAGCACGGAAAGCAGTGGGTTTAGTCGCCCCCCAGGGTGGGCCCAGCAAGTGAGCGACTCAGGCACCCTTGGGAAAAAAATGGGGGAATTTATGTTGAAGCAAGGAGAGAAAAAAGGGGGCGAAAAAAAGGAGGAAAGAGTAAATAGAAGAGGAGAGCCAGGGAGAAGCCAGTGTTTTGATGTTATGATTTACGCATTGCAGAGGTGACACTCGTCTCATTTGGCAGACTCAAAGAAAGAGGTCAAGAAAGTAGACGGCAGGCAAAGCGAGTACATTAAACGTTTCCCAAATCTTACATTATTGTTTCCAAAAATCCTGGAGACGCCACTGATGTGGGGAAAATTAATCTTTGCCGTCAACTGCAAGGGAGAAAGAAATCTACATGTCCTTGCCTACACGACTAGAGGTCTAGTTAAGCTTTTACGCCCCTGATGGAATGCCAGCTCCGCACTTGCTGTTTCGAAGTACAGCCAAACCAAAACAGGCTTCTTCTCACCTCGTCCTCTTCGAGCAAGGTCAAGCCTGATCGGTTAAGGGTTTTAGCATAAAGTGGAGATTTAATTTTCAGATTTTTGTGTTGAAATCACTTTAAGGATATCCCTATATCTCAAGTTACTTGGACTCATGGTTTCGAAAAAGGGTTAAAAGGGGTGGAGACCTTTGGATAAGGCCATATTGATGTAACGGAGGGTGTTTAAAAAACAACTTCAGACGGAAACTTTTTTCACTATAATAATTTTGTCTTAGTTTTTTACTTTCAAACTTTCTAAGGTTTGTTGAATATGATAGCTTGAAAACATTATTTGAAGCGAACCCAAAATTATTGACATATTTCACAGAAATTAGTTCTGTGACACGGTTGTTCGCATTTTGATGCAAAAATGTCCACATCGTGATGGAGAAGAATGTACAAATGCTTTTATCCTTACTCTCTAACATGCAAAGAGTTAGGGGTCGAGAATAGAAAAAAAACACGAGAGCTATCGACTTTTATATTGACCCGCACTACGTGTGAATGAAAGTTACACTAAATAAATAAATGTATCTTCACCTTCACCAAAATGATTTGAAAAATTCATGCCAGACGGACATTTCATCACGGACGGATCATTGCATACTTTTTGTATTGGTTTGTCATGTGCACAGAAAAAGAAGATCATTTCACCAAATGAATTGATTTTGCATTCATTATTATATGTAAATGGTCATTGTGAGAGTTTTTAAACGGTGTTTAGGTTCCTGGCATGAATAATAAAACAGACTTCGATACGTAACGATGTTTTCACATGTTTTTCAATTTAATCATTATTCGAACCTTCTTTGGGTTGAAAGTTTTAAATCCGATGCCAGTTCCCATGGACCACTTACGATCAGTTAATACCTGGCATAATAGCTGATCGGACCGTAAGTTACTGTAGGATCTAAGCGCGAATACCGTTAGATGCGCGTCCACACTGCCATTTTAAGTCCGATACTAAAACATGACGAACTAGATCCGATCAGTGCGCGTCCACACGGCCACTTTAAGTCGACGCTAATAACGACCAGAGTTAGTACCGGTTGTGAAGCGGATATAGTACGGGGGGCCATAGCTAAGGGGCTCCATAGACGATAACGGATTAAAGCGTGAAACTAAGTTGCGTAAAGAGCAAACTGAATTGACGAGTTGCCCTGTTGTTCACCATTGTCCCGGAATATGAGTACGCCAGACAATCATTACTTCTACAACGGTATTAGGGTAGTTAGTGTCAAACCTAGGCTTTTTTTTTCACACGAATTTCGGATTTTTGCACCATTTTAAACATCAACCTGTTGTTCTATCGTACCAACAAAGGTTATCCATGCAGACAATCCTGAGCTGTATTTTTTTGGATTTAAAACAACTATTTGACCATTTAAGTCACCAAAACCGCATGGTCTTAAACGGCGGGAAATTTAAGCACATGTTACGCCGTCAGTCGCAAGTCGCAACATCGCGTCGCGCGTGTGGTGAATTTTACTGCGTACTGAAGCGTGCGCGTGTTTCAAGGTACTTTGCGCGAACGCATTTCGGAAAAAACGAAAAAGAATCTTTGAAAATTGGTAAACAAAGCGATAATTGAGACCAGATAAATTTCAATTTCTCTGATTTCTGAGTTAGAGACCAAAGGATGTTTGATTTGCAATAGTGATAAAGGTATTTCCATTACTTGCACAACATAGCAATTTTGTTTGAAGAGTTCAAAGAACGTTATTTGAAGAAAGAGGACAGCGTGAAATGGCGTGAAAGAGTCCCTTTTTTACGAAAACAAGGGAATTTCTCAATGGTCAATTTCGCAAAAATTTGGCAAAATTTCAGACAAGATAAAATCCAAAAATATCGAAGTAAAATGTAAGGTGTAACTTTTCCTGCGCATAGCAGTCGGTCTCTCTTAGGGACGGTTTTCCAATTTTTCATTTTCGATTTCTAAACTAAAGATATTCTCCCCTATATATACTCAAAATTGGGTAAAAGGAAGGTAAAAATCAAAACTTTTTGACAATTGCCCGTTTATATTTAGAAAAGTTAAGCCTCTGATTTTAAGAATAATGAAAAAACCGTCCAGAGACAAATTTGTCGGTTCTAAATTGAACATAAGCAAATAATGAAAATTCAAATTGTTTTGTTTTGCTGTCTGAAAAACAATTTGGGCAAAATCAGGTGTTTTAGTATTTTCTCAAAATACGAACGTTTTACATTATCTGATGGCCACCATCGGGTCACCATCCATTTCTTCTAGAAATGTATTACTTTTAATACCAATAATCAAATATTTGCAAGTTACAAACCAAACCTAGATTACGCAGAATATCAGGTTGACACTGCGCCTTTAAGTGACTTAAGTTCGACCGTGTGGACACGACTTATGATACCGAGCCTGTAAAGCTGCGAGATCTTGTGACCGGTGTGGGTAAATACATGGTCTATACGTAAAAATGTCCAATGGATGGCCAGCTGGAGTGGATTGATGTGCAAGGTAAGAATTAAAGGAGTCCACTAGGTCAATTCACCAAAATACAGTCAAAATGATTCAGATAGTTCAATAAAGTAGACAAAATATACAAACAGATATCAAAGCAAAATTGCTTTAGAAAATGCAGGAGCCCAGGCACACAAGGCATCTGAACTAAATTGCCTATTAAAGTAGACACCCAAATTATACAAACAATATCCACGCCAAAATTTGCCGTAGAAAAATTTCAGGGAGCAGGACACAAGTTGCCATCTGAACTAATCTGCCTATTAGAGTACTCGAGGTCGGATTTCAGGAGTTCAACTTTGCCTTCAAACGTATGGATAATCAATCCTATATTCATAACAGAATTAAACACCAATTGTATACTCCGCTACCCCGACATTGGCTCGGCCTCCTTTCCCCTAGGTTAACCGTGCGGCACATTTATTATATCTGTGACCTTCGATTGTTGCCGGATGCTTTGTAAACGACCTTATTGGCCGAACTCACTTCACATTTACTGTTTTTTTACTGCATACCGTCCGCCCTCTCGATTTTACGAGAAATCGGTCGGTTTGCCTACGCAAATGCTCATGCCACTGACTACGGCGCGAATGGCAGTTTCTAGGATTTTAAATGGTTTGAAGCTTTAACAACAGAGGTTCTACGTAGCAACCGAGCCACTGAATTTGAAAAACAAATCCCAATCGGTCGGTCTACTCTCTAAATTGTCTTAGATTAAAAAAAACTAATCAATTGTTGCTATCAGGAAAAAATCTAAAATTAGATTAAAATTTAAATCAAAATACATTGAAATAAACTCTAATAGATTGAAAATGGTAATCAAAATTTAGAGTTTGTCGCCGTTTAATCTAAGAAATTAGAGAGTATGTAAATCTTGAACTAGTGTGCTGATTCAGAGTAAACAGATGAGGCTATTATGGATAGGCATTCCTTAGATGTACGCTATACAAACAAAGTAAGTATAGTAAGCGAAACTAGAGCTGAATCACAAAGAAAGGAAAAGTGCCAAGCAAAGGGCAGCCACAATTTATGACACAAAATCCACACAAATCTGTGCAAAGTCTAGTGAATGAGAAAGAAACAAAAAGATCTATTCCTCAGCAAAAGAGCTGCAGAGAAGTTTTTTCAAAAATGTCAAACAGTGACAGAAAAACCCGGGTAAACTACAAATACACCCTTAAAGTGCCGCATCGAGAGACCCACCAAAGCGACAAATGCATTCAACACTAAATCACCCAGAGTTTTCGGAACTGAGAAGCCTAGATGCCATGTGTTCCGTCTGGCCAGAGAAGGGGGGCCAGCTGATGTACATAGATGTGTGGCGCATCCCCCGGGGCGCAGGGGGCATGAATGGTATGAATGTGCCATCTAAATGATGGATATCTCTCAATAAGAAAATTCCCAAATAAACTTTCCGAGGGCCCTTGAGGTTGTTTGTGACGGCATGCTGATGAAGGGATTTCAGGTGTATGCGTTTAATGTTCTTGAGGGCTTGTTTTTAATTTGTGTTATGCTCTGTGCTTGGGGGAATGATGGTTGTTGATGAAGGATTCTGTGGTGAGAGGAGGCATATCCCATACTACGACACCAAAAATTAATTGATTTGTCACTGCTGTAACTCAGACAGGAACGTCACATAATGGGATCAATCTCTGATCACAAGCTCAAAACTAAGAAACCAAACGGACTGAACACCCGACTTTGGAACCATTGCTGTATGTTTGTTGGCACTTTATGTATATTGACACCATAAAAACGGTATCGTAGTCTTGTAGCCACTTAAATTTGTGGTTGTTTGGTTTGTAGTTGTACTGTTGAAGGGAAATTTGATACAATTTAAAACCTCCCTTCTTACCACTTGACCAAACATTGTATTTGGTAACTGGAGCTCGTTTTTGTACACAAAGGAAAACAGGTTCTGACGTTTCCAGGGGTGTTCCCTGCTGTGTGATTTAATGTTAGTCGTCTTGTTACCACACACTCACATGCCGCGGATCCTGTTAGTTTTAATTCGCTATAGAACAAACAGCATGAGCAGACAATGCAGACGGAAATTATGTAGCTGTCATCACGATTCCGTAGTTTAATATTTCACCTTGATAGAATGCGAATTTTTGTATTATATTTTTTCATGATATTTTGATAACACCAAGCCATGCCCGATTGTTTTCTTGGTGTTTTTAGGTTATTTGAGACCGTATTCTAAGGATCAGTAGGTAAGTACTCGTGCAAGGTAGCAGCAGAATAGCCACAGAATGCAGAGAGGGCATTACCATTATTCTGGGTACCATAACATGTATCTGCAGGTGATTGCTTGTTTCACTGTTTGAAATCTTCTTAAATATACGGGCCCCTTTAGTTAAATGCGTTGTAGTTTACAGATATGTTGGATTTCTTTGCTGTCAAAGGAAAATTTTTGTCATTTTAAACATTGAAAATACACGGATCACAATTACACCATGTTTTATGTTATAGAATGATTATCCAAGAAAAAATTGTAGATTGCTTTAAGAGAGTATATTTGGATTTTTTCAATAGTTTTAATCAAATCATAAGTGGATTCCAAAACATGAAATAAATTTTCGTCTTTAGGGAAATGCTATTATTGGCATTAAAATTGGGTGAAAATCATCTCCGGTAGCTGGGTCAGTCTATGTGAGAGGGTTAGTGTTTCACGGGGGTGGGCGATAGCTTTTCTTCCGTCGTCAAACGGATTCTTAGGCCAGGTACTCATAGTAGGTCGGCAAAGAGCCAACGGATAAGCGATGAACGTGAAATCACCAAACTATGACGCAAACCAAGATTTGCTGACGGGTGGGAACGATCTTCAGCGACAACACCGGACGGTGGCCTGACGGTTTGCGTTGCAGATTTCGGCAGGGCAGTGGCATTTCTAGAAAATCCAATTATGGCCGCTACCACTCTCAAAAATTCATCAAAATGGGTCAAAGTTTACTATCTATATCCAGGTTTTAAAAGCACAGGGAATCTTTAATGGCGGATTATTGTGTGATGTGATCACAACATTCCAATCAATCCAATATGCCACCCCGCATCAATATGCCCCGAACGAAATCTTACAATGAGTAACTCATTAAGGTATTTTGTAGAGGCATATTCTGGACTCTATACCTAGTAGGAACTCATACTGACATTTCAAGTGGTGTTATCATGCTTAAAAAGAAAATGGCGGCCAATATGACTGCCTTTTAAGATCTTTAACACCTACAAATTGTCAAATATGATGAACATAGCTGTATTTTGAGAATTTCAAACATGCTGGCAAAACAAAAATACCAAAGAGTTGTTAGTTCAAAGACATACAATTCATACTTTAATTTAAACTTTAATAATCATGTTGGATGCTGTAACTAAATACAGACTAATGATGTTAATTTATAGGTTTTAAACCAAGGTAAACAGACAGCCTATTGGCTCCCTCTTAACATATTCATGTGTTTTAAGAAGAAAAATGCCAGATAGGAGGATCAATTGTCCAATACTTATCCCATACATTAATTTGCGCCTCATAATAATAATTAGTTAATGAAAACTACATACATTAATACTCAGATACAAAATAAGTTCTTAAATATTTTAAGGCGGCTCCTATATTGCGCTGCCATCTTCATTTGGAAAATGTCGAGTACACAGAAATGGCATGTAAGGGTTTCTAGTGATCAAATACAATATCTCGTAAGTGTAAAACAAAGATTACGTATGAGACACGAGCATCATGCTCTACCACTGTAAAATGTGGAGACCGCTTGACGGGTCCTGTGTGTTCGAAAGGCATTCTGCATGGTATTTAAAATAACACTTGCCGACTGTGTTTAATTGTAACAGAGTAGAACAAGCGTAGAACATGCTTTAGGTGTGTTCAAGATGTATTTTGTATATCATAAAGAGGTTATTACTGAAGAGGTAGAACATTTTAATGATTATGAGCTGCATATTTGACTTTTGAGCCAACCCATATGGATTTTTTGTGGGAATGTAATGCTCAAATTGCATTACTAACACTCCTCGTGCTTAAACAAACACGGGGTTGGGGGGTTCAGCCCAAAAAAGTTGTTCTATGACAAAAATTTCAGGGAATTTTTTTAGTGATTGGGACATGGTTAGCTAGCAGCCCTATTGGATTTTCAAAAAATGCCATGATACAAATGTGCACCACCCCCAAAATTTGGCTTAGGTCCCTGATAAATAAAGTGTTATCGATTATGAAAAAGTCTGTAACTCCCCAGTTTTCAATTCCTTCCGACTGTGTGCGCCAAACTTGATTGACACCAAACAAAGGAATCGATAAGCTTGTCTCAGACTGTAAGACATCTATTCAATTGATTCTGGTATTGATTATGAAGCCTTTACATATCGTACCAAAGGTTCAGTAAAATGGGTTAACGCATCTATTCATTTGAACAAGTTGAGCATTTATGGCTTTTTCGTTTTGATCTAGCAAACATCTCATACCAATGATTCGTACCATCGAACAAAATTTCTTACTGAATAGGAAAATAAAAAAAAACAACAGACATAGATATTTTGCCACTGGGGGGGGGGGGAGGGGGCGGCAGGGGCAAAGGCCCCTGAAAATTTGGGTTTCAC
>JAMKCH010074726.1:0-45230 GCA_023653785.1 Ophioderma brevispina
TCTCTTTAAACACATAAGATGAGATGTTCGAAGGACACACCAAAGACTGTTTCAGAGGTTAAAACATTGTTGGGGTATTTGTTTTGACACTCTCTAAAAACACCGTTACCTTAACGTGAGGACTAGTCTGCAAGTGAAAATAATCTAAACATTGGCTTATGTAAATATCTTATAGAAACCGCTTCTACATTTGGCTTATTCGTCAAGCTGTAGGCGTTAAACCGAAAATGGGCCAATTTCTTGATTCGAGTCTTGAAACTTCGAAAATGGGAAAATTGTTCAAATTTCGAGTTCTGTAAATATTAATTAAATAAAGAAGTTTTTGGAATTTTGTTTTTAGCATGTAATCCTTCTCTTTAAAACACATAGATCAGATGATAGAAGAAACACACATCAGGTTGTTTGCTAGCAAAACAGTAGTAGTATTTGTTTTAACACTCTGAAGCACTTTCATACACTTTAAAGTTAGGGCAACTATTGCAAGTTGAAATCATGTCCAAACATTTGTTTGAATGTAAATAACTCTAAAAAAGCATTTTCTCACATTTGGACTTAATCTGTTGAAGACAAAAAGACGTCCGTAAACTCGAAAAAATGGTCCATTATCCCGTTTCGAGTATTGAAACTCGAAAATGGGAAATTGCCCAATTCGAGTCTTATGAATATTGATTAAATTTGAAAAGATTTTGGAATTTTGTTTTTAGTATGTTCATTTCTCTTTAAAACACATAAGATGAGTGTTAGCGGCACAACGACTGTTTCAGAGCAAAACATTGGGTATTTGTTTTTGTACACCTAACAAACACCGTACCTAAAGTTGAGGGACTGAGTCTTGCAAGTGAAATCATGTAAACATTTGCTTTCATGTAAATATTCATAAAACCGCTTTATCATTCATTTGGCTTTTATTCGGTCAAAGCTGTAGGACCGTAAACTCGAAAAAATGGGTAAATTTCCTGATTCGCGTCTGGAAACTCGAAAATGGGAAAAGTGTTCAAATTTCGAGTCTTGTAAATGATTGATTAATAAAAGAAAGATTTTGGAATTTTGTTTTTTAGTTGTCATCCTTCTCTTTAAAACAATAGATGAGATGATAGGAGGAAACACACAGACTGTTCCGAGGGAGGAAAAACATGGGGTATTTGTTTTTACACTCTAAAACACCGTACCCTTAAAGTGAGGGATAGTCTTGGCAATGAAAATCATTCTAAACATTGTAAAATAATGCATAGAAACCACTTTCTCATCATTTTGGCTTATCTAATTAAAGCTGTAGGAACGTTACTCGAAAATGCGCCGATTTCCTGATTTCGAGTCTTAAAACTCGAAAATGGGGAAAATTTTTCAAATAGATAAACAAAAAAGAAAAATATTAATTGGAATTTTGTTTTTATCATGTCATCCCTCCTTTAACACTTAAGTGCCTAAGGGGGGGGGGGGGGGGGGGGGGGGAGGGGTTCCCATAGTACCCAGATTTGTTTTTCTGCGATTTTCACTCGGGAAAAATATTTCGAACTTAATTTTTTGATTGTGTAACTTATCGATGCGCTTTCTATTCCAAATAACAAATTACTAAAATTTCTTGCCCGTTAAGGAGATAATTAAGCTTCGGTCCCTAGGAACCCCCCCCCTAGGCACCAAAGGGAGTGTGATTTAAAATAAAAATTGCAAACTTCTTGCCAGAAAGAAATATTTTCTGTTGTGTATTTCATATGCATGAAACAAAAGTAATTACATAATCCAGACAAAAAATAATTAAACCCTTTATGTTGCTGAAAAAGAAGCGATTCCATCATCGAACGACTGCACGCAATTGCTGTACAAACCTATGGCCAAATACGACTGCCCCCACAAAAAATACAAGGAATGTACAAACTGTTAATGTTTGTGTTTAATATATGTAAATTGGTCCTCTAGAGCAGATATAAACATTCAAAATGATTGCTGTGATGCTGGGGAAGCAGGGTCGCGGAGTCGCGGAAACACAATTACTTTTTGACCGATTTTGACGGATTTTCGGAAAGAAAAAAACAATGTTTGCCCAAATTTCAAGACGATACACCGGAAATCATATCATTGCACCTGTGGCCTTGTCTTATGCCCCCCAAAGGTGGTATAAATTTCTGAAAGTGGTTTTCCTTGGGGGTTCCAGGGAAACCCCCCTTAGGCACCAACGTGGTGAAAACACCAGGCCACTAAGTGTTAAAACATAAGATAAGATGATAAAGAAGAAACACACCGGTTGTTTAAGAGGCAAAACTAGTTGAGATATTTGTTTTAACACTCTGAAACACTGCACCCTTAAATGAGGGCAACTCTTGCAAGTGAAATCAATCAATTTTTTTTTATGTAAATAACTCATGGAAACCACTCATAGGGCATAGACTTAACTAAAAAATGGGGTCCAATTTCCACAATTTCGAGTCTTGAAACTCGAACATGGGAAATTACCCATTTTTGAGTCTTGTACAATTGATTAATGCAAAAACATTTTGGAATTCGAAACTCGAAACTCGAAAATTGAAACTCGAAAATTGAAATTGAAACTCGAAAAACGAAACTCAAAACTCGAAAAATGAAACTCGGAACTCGAAAAATGAAACTCGGAACTCGAAACTCGAAAAATGAAAACTCGAAACTCGAAAATGAAACTCGGAACTCGAAAAATGACACTCGAAACTCGCAAAATACAAACTCGGAACTCGCAAAATGAAAACTCGATACGCGAAACAAATGAAAACTCGAAACTCGAAAAATGAAACTCGAAAAATGAAACTCGAAACTCGAAAAATGAAACTAGAAACTCGAAAATTTGAAATCGAAACTCGAAAAATGACACACTCGAAACCGAAAAATGAAACTCGAAACTCGCACAAATGAAACTCGAAACTCGAAAAATGAAAAATTGAAACTTCGAAACTCGAAAAATGAAACGCCCGAAAACTCGAAAAATGAAAATCGAAACTCGAATAAATGATGAAAACTCGACACTCGAACAAATGAAATCGAAACTTGCAAGTGAAATCAATCAATTTTTTTTTAATGTACAATAACTCATAGAAACCACTCATAGGGCATAGACTTAACTAAAAAATGGGTCAATTTCCACAATTTCGAGTCTTGTGAAACTCGAAACATGGGAAAATTGAGAAAAATTGGGGGAGGACGGGGAAAATAGGCCGCCTGTCACTTCGTTCCGCTAATTCCCTGACAGCTCCCCCGCGGTCCGCCACATCTCCTCTCCCCCTTGGCCTCTTTCTTCTACGATTTTCTTGTTGATTAATGCAAAAACATTTTGGAATTCGAAACTCGAAACTCGAAAAATGAAACTCGGAAAATTGAAACTTGGAAACTTCGAAATTGAAACTCGAAAAATGAAACTCGGAACTCGAAAATGAAACTCGAAACTCGAAAAATGAAAACTCGATACTCAAAAAATGAAACTCGGAACTCGACACAAATGAAAATCGAAACTCGAAAAATGAAACTCGGAACTCGAAAAATGCAAATCGATACTCGAAAATTGAAACTCGAAACTCGAAAAAAAAATGACTGAAACTCGAAAAAAATGAATGAACCCTTTTTTCGGAAAAAAAAAAAAAAATGAAACTCGAAAATGAAACTTCGAAACTCGAAAAATGAAAACTCGATACTCAAATTTTGAAAAGGACATCATATATGATAAACTTGAAATTGAAACTCGAAAAATGAAAACTCTGAAACATGAAACTCGAAACTCGAAAAATGATGAACTCGAAACTCGAAAAATGGAAACTCGGAACTCGAAAAATGAAACTCGAAACTTGCAAGTGAAATCATCAAATTTTTTTTTATGTAAATTAAAGCAAAAAATAAAAAAAATAAAAAAAATAAAAAAAATAAAAAAAATGGGTCAATTTCACCGATTTCGAGTCTTGAAACCGAAACATGGGAGAAAATGACCCATTTTTGAGTCTTGTGTAAATATGATTAAGTGCAAAAACATTTTGGAATTCGAAACTCGAAAATTTGAGAACTCGGAATTGAAACTGAAATCGAAAATTGAAACTCGAAAAACGAAACTCGGAACTCGAAAAATTTAACTCGAAACTCGAAAAATGAAACTCGAAACTCGAAAAATGAAACTAGGAACTCGAAAAATGAAAATCGAAATCGAAAAAATGAAAATCGGAACTCGAAAAATGAAAACTCGATACTCGAAAAATGAAACTCGGAACTCGAAAAATGAAACTCGAAAAATGAAAACTCGAAACTCGAAAAATGAAACTCGAAACTCGAAAAGTGAAAACTCGCAAAACTCGAAAAAATGAAACTCGAAACTCTGAAAAAATGAAACTCGAAACTCGAAAAAAATGAACTCGAAACTCGAAAAATGAAAATCGAAACTCGAAAAAAAGGAAATGCGAAACTCGAAAAATGAAAATCGAACTCGAAAAAGAAACTAGACCACTCGAAAAATGAAACTCGAAACACGAAAAACAAACAAAAAAACACTGAAATTTTTTTTTAATGGAATATTAACTCCATAGGAAACCACGCATAGGCATAGACTTAACAAAAAATGGGTCAATTTCCACATTTCGAGTCTTGAAACTCGAACATTGGGAAAATTGACCCTTTTTTGAGTCTTGTAAAGTATTGGATTAAATGCAAAAACATTTGGAAGTCGAAACTCGAACTCGAAAATTGAAACTCGAAAAACGAAACTCGAAACTCGAAAAAAAAATGAAACTCGAAAAAATGAAAACTCGAAAAACGAAAAATGAAACTCAAAATCGTCGAAAATGAAAACTCGAAACTCGAAAAATGAAACGCGAAACTCGAAAATGAAACTCGAAACTCGAAAAGGAAACTCGAAAAATGAAACTCGAAACTCGAAAATTGAAACTCGAAACTCAGGAAAATGAAACTCGAAACTCGAAAAATTTTGATTGAAACTCGAAACTCGAAAATTGAAACTCGAAACACGAAAATTGAAACTCGAAGATTAGTAACACTCATCTTTTGTGTCGACCAATATTAACTATAGGCACAGAGTCAAAAAATCACGTTTTTAGCTCGCACTTAAAAACTAGGTTGAAATATAGGCACGAACTCTACAGGGGGGTTTGGGGTGAAGACCATTCTTATCAATATGAAAAATTATAGACTTTAAAATCGGGGTCATCCACCTTTAAACTGCAAAAATTATGTACACTCATATGCTATTACAACGGTGAGATATCAAGCTCAATGCCAAGAAAAAAATGAACACAAATTATCATATCATTCATATTTTGGGGTTTTGGCATTACATGAGGTGGTGTATTTTAACAATTTTAACATGTTAATCCAATGGTGTCAAGCAACTCCACGAACTGGTGGTTAATGACACCAATTGGAATTGAAAATATACCTGAATAACAGAAAGTGAATAAAATATGTATAGCACCAAACAAATTAGATTCTAACACTTTTCAAGTTAGTTGTATCACCCACAGGCCTGCCACCAATGGGATAACATGAACACCTTAGTTTCTGACGTAGACCTGTAAATATAGTGTCTTAGCTGCATTGTCTTTTATGAAGGCATGTCCTCAGTAATAGAAATCAACATCATAACACCTTGTCTACAGACATGATCTAAGACACGTGAAGAATTGAGACGTGTCGTGAGACAGGTAATATAGGTAGCCATTGTCTTTATGCACAAGAGAAAAGTTCGACGAAGAGTCCTCGAAGGATAGGTTACTGGAGTAGAAGTGTGTTTATGGGGAGACATGTGTAGTATTTTAGAATTTCCTGTTTGATGTCCTCCCAAAGCAAGTGGCTTGTTATGATGAGTTGCATGCATATTGAGGAGTCAGTGACACAAAGAACGTAATCCATAATGAGATAATGTTACTAAGAGAGGCCGTTTTTCTGATAACAAAGAGTGACAAATAAATGACAAGTTCAAAAAATCTTAATAACTTAAGTCGTGTCCACACGGAGGCTGAAAATCCGGGAGTTTCAAAACTCTGGAGCGTCGATCAGGGTTTTTGGCCGTGTGTAGCGTATCCGGAGGTTTAAAACCACGGAGTTTTATTCGATGGTCTAGCGGGGTGTTATCCCCTAAAAAAAAGAGGGGGGTGAAACTCAAACTCATAACACTCCGCGTGTTTTGGAAAGGTCGTGCCATGTGGATAGCTTCGGGGGATAGTGAGGGGGTGAATCGCAAGGTCATCTTTTTTTTGAAAACTTCCTGTGTTTTGAAAGAAACGCGCGAAAGTGCACGGCTTCCCGTATGGTGACTTCCGGTCTACACTCATATGGAAGCGGAGGAGAATGGTCAGGGGGAGGATTTCAGAGTTTTGGTATGTGTGGACACGATTTGGAGTGAAGTTAAAATAATTGGATATTTTCACCTCTGGAGTTCAAAACTTTGGAGTTTTGTGGAACCGGTCGTGAACTGGATTTACGTGACCATATGAATCATGAGGTTAACTTTTAAAGGCCCAATAAAAAAGAAGAACCAAAATATTTAAAACCAAGTTTTCTCCAAATGACCAAAATGGTGTTATGTCTTGTGTCACTGACCCTATCGATATGTAACTTACAAGGAAAACCGGTGTGTAAAAGCAGATATAGTCCGGCGGGGCCACAGTCCGGGGCTACATAGACGGGAAAAGGGAATAAAGCGTGAAATAATGTTACACGTGAAGAGTCCACTGAATCGATTGGCCCTATATTGGTCACCATGTTCCCGGACTATGACGTACGCCGGACATAATACGTCTACACCGGTTTCTCTATTTGATTTTGTTTATTTATGATGTAAGTCATATGTAAAAAAACCATCTCCAAAAGACAATTTCTGCAGTGAAAACTAATGCTACGTGCTTGGCAAGTCTACCAAATGCTACAACTTAAGCTCTACAGAAATGCATGATGTTCTTATAAATTAAGCATACAAACAAGCTAAAAAAAGCCTGAAAACACCTTAATCTTCGGACTCCAGGCACTTGGTTAACTTCTTCCATATCCGACAATATCCTCCCCCATTTCTTATGTTTGAAAGTTCGACCAAAGCTATATTTGCTGCTTATCTTCAACAGTACAAACTAAATATAAAGTATAAGTGGATTTTAATCCATGTTAGGAAAAGGACATTAAGATTTAAATGACTTGAACAATTGTATTCTATTAAGATCGTATTAGTTCAAGTGGGGGTTTTCATCTCATGACGTTACATTATAGGGAGTCTTTCTCAGGCGGAAACCGTGGTTTAGATTAGTGTACTTGCCTTGTGTAGCGACAATTGTGCGCTGTGATTTATTCTACTCGTGAGTTTGGACAAAGTTGCTGTTAAGCGGTTGGAACTAAGTCCTGATTTAAAATCACCCATTGCTGAATACTGTGCAATTATATACATGGATAAAAAGACAAATTCAAGTTTGTTACAAGTTTATGGGTTTCTCAATATTGATATCATTCACTGTTGTGTAAGAGGCAAAAGAAGGAAAGGCGATTGGTTTGATTTTGTTGGTTTGGTTGTCCGTGGGTTAGTTTGTTCACGAGAAAATGAGGTTCTGCTTGCCACTGCAGCGACTAAGACGATGCTAAGAGGACAGATGAATCGTGATCAAAAACCAAAAAGCCGTATCTATGATCTGGAATGAGCTGAAAGACAAAAAAAAGTGTTCCCGCCACCCCAACTACGATCCTACGTTTGTTACGTGAATTTATACGATCAATATATCGATTTCGTACTTTTTCTACCAGCACTCTCTTCAAAAGGTGATTTTTGTTTGCTTATGTCAATATAAAACTTGGGCTAAATTTAATACCAAATCAGAAATTTCACAATTGTTGTACCAAAGAAATTAATTCTCAAATTATAAATCTTTCAGCTGGGGATATTTAATGGAAATCTTTATATCAATGCAAAACATTAAGGCCTTCATAGTTGTAGGGACACCTGCCACAGGGTTGTGAAATCCTACTTTAAGGTGAACGCTTTTTATACAGTTTCTGTCTAACCTTGAAGGGTGAGGGGAAGAACAGGAGCATTCGACCTTCCGTGTTAAGGTTTGGGCGTGGGTACAAGTAGTAAAGGATAATATTTAGGGTTAGGGTTTGCGGGTAAGGGTTAGAGGTAGGGTTAGATACTCTGCAAAAAAACGTTCGTATTTCAAGGACTAATAATTATGCCGAAAGTGTGTCAGCAAATTAGGAAATCCCTACTGTCGCATGTCTTGGGAACTGTCAGCCCAGTAATGATAAAGCAGATAACTACAGTGAACTTGAATTCTCAGAACAAGCAGTTCCCCAAAACATTAAGGATCAACTTGGAACCTATATCAACTTTTTATATCAAATCCCGTGCATTTTATAGGGTTCTATAAACTTGAAGAACCAAAAACGGTTCTTTAAACCTATCCCAGCTTTAAAGAACCAACAATGCTCCTATATCTTGTTACAGAACTTGTGAGGGTTCACATAAAGAACAACTTTTGCCAGAACCATTTTCCTTAGATGTATAACTGTAAAAAAAAAAGTTTTAAAATTGTACTCAGTGTTGATTAAAAAGGGAACAACTGCTGAGTAAAATTAAGTCAAATTTGAGTAAACCTTACGCAAAGCGGAGTATAATTATACACTACAAAAACGCGTTGTTTAAAAGTTTAAACAAGTTGTTTAACGGGTAAACTGAACAACATTTGTTCAGTTCACCCGTTAAACAACTTGTTAAAACTTTTAAACAACATTTTAACTTTTAAACAACGCGTTTTTGCAGTGTACAATACGTAAGGTTCACTCAACTTTGACTAAGATTTTACTCATCAGAAAGAGTCGTTCCCTTCATAATGTACTGTGTACACTAGCGTACTGAGAAACGTATGAACTGTCGTGACCACACTGATCACAAAAATGGATAGAAGGAACTTGTATAGCTCACGATTCTTTTTGCCGTCAAACATGGCAGAAGCTTAACATCACCCCAAAAAAGCTTAGTCCGATAGAGAATGAATAGAGCTTTATAGGTGTTGCTATTGGCCTGCACCGAGCTTATATTCTTAAACATTCTTAAATATTTTGGCCTCTCCTTTTTGCAATGAGTAAAGTGCTCATAGTGTCAACAAGTTATTGGGATCTTTGTGAGGAAATCCTTAAAATAACTACAACCATTAGCTTACAATATCGGGTTTAGCGTGCGTCTTAAAGTGAAAAATAGTAACTCGTTGTTCCAATTGTTATAAGTAGTGTACCCATGGTTTGTATCCCCGTGGTAAGTATTTAAGCCAGTAAGTAGTGCTTTAAAAATAGAGTATGTTGCTTAAGCCTGTTTTATTAGGGACATAAAGAGTCTCTAATAAAACAGGCTCGAGGATAATGCCACAATTTGGTCTAAAACTATAAACTTTACTTTCAGAATTATCTAAATCATTTTCGAGTGAACAAAAACTGAAGATAAGTAATTTGATCTTCTTAAGTTTGATTCACTGCATTAAATCTTTAGCTTAAAGGCATAACGAAAGATTTCAGGTAATCCCGAGTTTGGATCATATAAATTAGATTAAAAAAATATTACTATTTGGATGCAGAAACACCTTGAAAGTGAAAACAAAATTAATGTTTATATTTATGTAATGCTTAAAACGAGTTAAACATGTATTTAGAAGGTAATTCGTTTTCTAAACACATTTTATATTGTACGATGCTTTCCTTGGGATGATTAAAATATAACAGAAAATTCAGGATTCAGAATATCTATCTCGGTTTGCATTTTATGTAGTCGGTGGCAATATAGGCGAATGTTGATTTACGCTTCAAAGTGAACGAAACCCGTAATCAGTGGTAATGCTAAGAACATTATTCAACATTTCAGCAGCTCTGACAGAAATACTGGTGGAAATTTTTGACTTCCTCTCGAAGAATTTCCTCCGACATGTTAGAGAATTAGGTACGTTACTTTCCATAGTTAGAAAAATGAGCACGATCATAACAATGAACTTTGCAATGTAAATCACTGTATTCATGGTGTTTTGTTACACTTTCTAAACTCTGCAATGTTTTAGTTGAACATTTAAACCGTAAAGGTATAGGAAATAACAGTATGGTAAACATCTCAACGCTAAAAATTCAACTGTATATCGAAATAAAAGCTATATTAAACATATTTAAGTGTTAACAATACCAAACACTCGCAACTGTTTATCCAAAAACATGGTTCAAGTTCTCAAGCATGATGTCCCAATGTATACGTTATACTGTAAGAGTTTTCAACATTTAACGGTGTTTTGTTAAAGTGTAACAAGCCTCTAAACACGTTGATTTAGGCCTATACCGTGTAGATGTCAGTGAATACTCGGCATGGTTTTATGCATTCTTGATGTTTAATTAATTGACTATAACTTTCACTGTATAGACATGATGGGATTGGAGGTTTTGTTCGTACTCGTGAACCTTTGACAGAGAAATTCTAGTAAACTTATCTAGAATTTTCCATATTATAAATTATACCTTGTTATACCAAGCTTGTTCTGATACCTTTCAAAAGTGTGATTTTGCAAATTGTTGAGGGGATTTTGGGTAAGCTCACCCACCTCCCCTCGATTGGTCCTGTTGGGCAACCGAACACCGCAGTTGGCCACGTTGGATTGGCCTTCGCGTTTTTATGAGTTGAATTGGCTGTCTGTCACTATATACTCATAACACTGTCTTCATATCTTGTACATTAGTCCAGAAGAGTTAATAAGTGTACATATAGCGGAGGCGCCCGAGCCTTGAAAAGTCCTCTAGTTTTCGAGTTAACCCTCCCCCGCACCGTACAACAAAACACAACCACCTTTATTTGAAGGATAAATATATAAGATTTAAGAAAATGATGGTTGTGGTTGAATATTTGGTGGCAGGGATGATTTCTATGCCGAAAAATGAAAATTTGGGCTGCAAGTTAAGCGGAAATTATTTTTGTTTTATATTTTTTTATTAAGATTTAAGGTTAAAATATTATTTTTTGTTTTTGATATAGGTTGTATACTTGGATAATAAGGGTTCCGGTAATACTCGTTGTGCTGACACCTTTGATAAAAAGGAGGCTTTTTAAAGGAAAAAAGGTGATTTTGAGGCTAAAAATTCTAGACGATTATATTTTATAAACGAAATCTATACTATAAATGTCAGAGATTGATAGTATTCAGTGATGATTAAAATGTTTTTGCTAAGAAATTAATCAATCTTGATATTCTTAATTTTTTTAGCTCAACAAGTGATTTTTGACCCCAAAAACACCCCTCCACCAAAGTTTTTGACCACAACCATCATTTTTTAAAATTATTTATTATTATCTTTCTAATAGAAGTGGTTGCGTTTTGTTGTACCGAGGGGAGGGGTTGTCGACAATTTTGCAGTCCAAACCGCTCCACTAATACTAATTCGCGGTGTGCCGTTGCACTGATGAATGTGTCAATATGCTAATTACCCTAGAAATGCCTGGACGAGTTCTGACACATCCATATATGAAAAAAAGGATAAACTACACTTACACAAATGGAATTACCGTGTATGGTATTTTAGTTGATCTTTAAAATAAACCTGTTGCTTGTGGAAAAGGGAATTTCAGCAATCGAGCAAAAGCTGGCCATTGGTTTCGCTAGTAGCGGCAAGTTGACTGTTATAGTCCTGCATCAGTTTAATGGTCTTTTTTAAATAGTCGCAGTCCTGTATACGTAAGGTCCCAACGCATAATGGGTCCGTGGGGCCTTATCTTAATATCTGCATTGCTGTATGACTGTATCAATCCCCCCCCCCCCCAAATAACCAACAAACACACTACACCCGCACACACACACACACACACACCAAATTCATAAATTATCTCAAACATTATTTATAGATAATAAATTAACCATATCTGGTTCTTATCTACGTTTCCTACCTTTTCCTTTTAATGTATTGTGTTTCCCCTCGACAGACATCATAAAGACGCTCACCAGCGCTCCCATGTAGAATGCTAAAATTTCCCAAGTCATTGCTAATATCTCAAAAACGTCTTGTAACTATCTACAAGAAATAATGGGTAAACAACACACCCTTTCTCTCCAAACGTCCAATGAACTCCGCACCGGTTGATGACGATGCTATTTCCTCACTAATAGTTCCACGGTCATTTTGATCACAAATTAATATCCTCTTACAGCAGGCGGTGATTGTATCTCGTCGCTTAAGGGGGCGATTCATCTGACTAGGGCGGGCCGTGTTCAACAGGTTAGAGATGAGGACTAAGTGCGTCTTAGTTAACTCATTGTTTTAAAAAATTAGGTTATTCAGGGAAGCTTTTTTACAAAGGCCCTCTACACATGAATGGATATCATGATCATTAATCATAAAGTTTGTTAGCGAAGATGACTTTGCAAGTAGCTTAATAACATATGGACGGTGTCCTAATACTTGCGATTCTTCAGTATAGCATTCTTTTAGTGGCATATGTAATCTACAGTTGACGGTGAAGATTGTTTGTTAATGCTTTCCATTTAAAGTTTTTGTTGTGTATTGGTCCATTACTGTTTCACAGCTCCACTAACCTCTTTTCACAGGGTGGAAAAGGTAATTTCCCCCCTACCATGGATGCAAATCATTAGAACTCCAGATACGCAATTCAACTCGATAAAATTTCGTGTGAATCCAATGCGTACGTCGTAAGAAACCGGGTCTATGGTCCTGTTATCCACACAAACAGCCAAGGAACAAAACAAAAACAATCCGCGACAATCATCCACAGAGAAAGACACCCATCTCCATCAGTGCGGTCGCACGGAGTACCAATCTCAGATAAGTTTAGTGGTGAAGTTTTACAAGTGTTCTTAAAGAATCTGTATCCTACTTGAGCTTGGTTTAAGCCGAAATAAGCTGCCCGTGGTAATAACCTCAAGTGGTCTCTTTCATAAGTAGAAAGAAATCCTCCGGTACATTTTACATACCGCCCATAAAGTATGGTACAGATATTTAGTAACAAATCCCGATGGCAGGTGAAGCGATTGCCAAGTGGTGTGGGCTTGGCTGTGAAGAGCTTTAAAAAGACCTTCCATTAGATTGTCAAGTGCTGTACTGGCTGTCAAGACAGGCTTACTCTTGCATTTAAGCAAACCACGGTATGAGTGTGAGTGTGTGTGCAATGGACTGGTATTTGTTGGGTGTGGTAGGCTGTATCATTTCCCATAGCGCAAACTGGAGAAGCAGACAAAAATCCGTTTGGGCGTAGTAGTAAACAAATTAATCACAAACCTTTCGCGCCTACGCGCATATCAAGCATAGTCTGCGAACCAGCATTAAGTTCTTTCCAGTACACGCCAACAAGTAAAGCTGTTGAATGCATTCCACCATTCTAACGTGCCCCATCTTTCTTCCATTTGTTTTCCAAAAAAGTATGATACATTCGGCGTTAAAAACTCCATAATGAGCAATAAATTTATTGTGAATAATCGACCATATTATAGAGTCAAAAACAAAATTGGTACTTCATAAAACCGGATTGTCTTATACCCAAGGCTAGGTGTATTGGGAATTACACGTATCAGACTTTTCCCGCTTCATGCATGTAAATAAAATTGTTGTAGTTGTACTGCAGGCAAAGAGAATAAGCATGAAGTTTTAGTCTCCAACCTGTAACTTCGTTTACGTCACATAAACCATAAAAACCTTTCATGATCTTGTACCCGGCGTTAGGGAAGATGTGTGCGGAAAGACTGTCGATCGGAAAGTATTTATGACAGAATGTCCCAAGTTTGACTAAGCCCAGGTAACACTTTCTTAATAGTAGGGCCTATAGGTTGGACATAACTTTTTCAGACTTAAATACCCCAACGTTAAATTGTTTGGTAAAATACGAGCTATCTGATTCTTAAGATAACTACGCGCTGAACATTAAGTTCAGCAAGAAGTTCGGCTTCGTGTGGGCGCCTGCGTCACGTAGTTATGCACGCATAGTACAACGGCACCGCTACCCGCGGTTATGAACCCAAGTTCAATTGTTGATGAATAAACTCCGACAAAAATTAACAGTCTTGTTTATAGGGCTGTGTTCACGTGATGTGAAGACAGCAGAGAACACTTAAAGTTTGTAGGTCTAAATCGCATGCATAAAAATAATTATCTGCGAACATACCCCACTGACATAACCCATAAACTGCCGACCACAAAATTAAACCGTTTCTTGTTTTCTCTGCTGGTGCACGTGTGTGCAAGACAAGCGATAACACTTAAAGTCTGTAGGTCTAACTCGATGCATAAAATAATTATCTGCGAACACTAACCCACTGACCACTACCCATCGGCCAAACATACAATGACAACAGGTTCACTTGCGGGAAGTGTAAAAACAAATACCAAAACTTCTGGTGAGACAATCCCGCCAGTTTGATGAGTCAATCACTGATCACCACCGTCACAAGTTCAAATATCATCACTATATTGTTTGTGGGTAACATGTCCGTGTTGTGGGAATTAAATCAAAATAACCACGGGCAGATTCTTGATAAAAATGTTGCTTTACAAATTATGTAGGCAAATTACTAGCAATTCAAACTTAAAATACGATATTAAAGCAATAAAATGAGATTTTAAAAAAATCTTATTTAAGTTTGATTTCTTTTTCGGACAAATTGTCTTACCTTGGTCCGGACCAAAATAGAGATTTGTCTACTATCATGAAAAACAATTATTTTTTGAAATATATTATTTTATTGTTTCAGATTTTCAGGTGTTTTTTACAACACATCTTCATTGATTAGTTGATTACTAAATAATGAAAGAAAACTGGTTGGACGGGATTTGCTCCTCTTCTGGAGAACAGTGGAGTTTCAGATGCTGTTTCTTTTTGGTAGGGCTATAGTTTCGGGTACTGTTTGTCTCGGTACCGTAGAGCTAATTTTAGGTGTTGTTTTGGTCTGTAGGGCCGTTTCAGAAACAGCACCTGAAGCCATCACTACTATTCCTACCGATTGAAAAGCGCCTGAAACTAGCCTTGCCGATTAGTTTCGGGGCTGATTCACTCGTCGGTAGGGCTATTTTCAGGTGCCGTTTTTTTTCTTGGTTACAGGACACTGGTTTTCAGCTCCAGCATTGTCCAGTGAGATGAGTTCTCTATTTTGTTATCTTATAATGATAATTCTTTTTGCAGTCGATTTTGAAATCGAATTTTATTTTGATTTTACTTCGTTCACCACTTCATGCGTTCAGTCGTTCTTTTTTAGCCACTTGTTTTTAAATGTACGTGTTTTTTAATCTTTCTGTGTAACAGTTATTGAACCCCTCTGATTGGGCATCGGGGTTCTCTTGAAAAGCTTAACTTTACTCATAAATTAAAATGCGTATGACTGTTGTTCTCGTTTGCACTTAATATACAAACCAGATCTTTCTATAAAGACTACCACTCATGCATTATAAGTGATAATGCCTTCAGTTGATAAAGGAAAACGTTTTGTCTCTCTGACTCTAGCGCATAGGGCATACGCATGAAATCAGGATTATGGAATGCAAGAGAAATATCAAGAAAGAATTAATACAAATTGTGACCGATGTACACTGTTAAAATGTTCATAAAAAACGTCGTTTTGACTGTCAGCCGGGACTCGAAACGTGCAAATAACTGTAAAAAGGGACTCGAAACGTGCAAATAACGTTAAAAAACGTCGTTTTAACTGTTGCGAGTCCCAGCTACCAGTCAAAACGCCGTTATTTTAATGCACATTTTTAACAGTGTGGTATATAGCACAATATTTATTATTACGCTGATAAGTAATATAATGATAAGTATTGCTTTTCAGAGAGTTTGTGCATACATGTACTGGTCTATTTTAAATGCACTAAATGAAAGAATGCGATTTTTACACTCTGATATGTACCAGTGTTGACTTAACACTAAACAGTACACGTTATCTTTAAAGGTTATCATTGGAAATTGCTTTCAAATTAAATAAACTTTACTTTATGTATAATTGACGTTGTCAATCATTTTTATGTAAGATATACAGTGTGAAATAAATCAATAGCAGTTTTGGACCTGTTTATGTCCGTAATTGATATCACATTTCAATAATTATTGTGTATGAAGTCATAAATACAAACCATAATAAGGAACACGATACATGAGTGTTTGAGTACAAACATGCTAGTTACAAAAAATCTACTTTCGGTGTTATAGCGACTCTGATATCCCCTCGATGACTCCTTCAGTTTTGTAACAAAGCGCATTTTTTTCATAATATTTGTCCACATATTAATCACTATGAAAAAGAGCTAAGATCATAGCGGAAAATCACAACGGTGTAATGATATTCCCGATACGGATTTTTGTTATACACAGTATCCTATCCTATGGTACTGTTACGCTACACATTAATGTTTACTACATCAAAAAAAAATGATTCACTCAAAGTTTGCAAATGAAGAGTTTTGTTAACTGTCTTTCATTTTAATTAACTATTTTAACCAATCCAATACACAAACAAATAATATTTCGAAATCTCTGAGACTGCCTTCAAATGAGCTAATTGAGCCACTCTCTGCTCTGGAACATAAGACTATCCGGTGCAGATGACAATTATTTTTTAATTATTTCTTGATTGAGTTTTCTTGTATTTTGTTTAATTTAAATCAAAGTTTTAAAGTTTGAAACCCGTATTTTAGAGCAAAATCGGTCAAAGGTTTGTTCTGTGATATTTCTGCAGAAATCATCCATTGTTGCTTTAATGGCAGAAAAAAATGATTTGCGCTTTAAACATTCGCTAAGGGGTGGCGGTGAGCGTGGTTCAGGCAAAGGTAGTGGCGACGGCAATTGCTGCTGTTGCTGTTTGTGTGTTGCTATTCTTTTTGAGTTTCGAGTTAGCATTTTTGAGTTTCGAGTTAGTACTTTCGAGTTTCGAGTTAGTACTTTCGAGTTTCGAGTTAGCATTTTCGAGTTTCGAGTTAGTAGGAATTTCGAGTTTCGAGTTAAAAAATGTGGAGATTCCAATTCGAAATTTCGAGATTTGAATTTCTTCATATTCAGTGCACAGGGTCTACAAGATTTGGGTCTTCGCGACACACGTTATACTACGAAATAATTTTGGACTGCAATTTTGATATTTGTTTAACTTTAGATTGCACATCTTTAAAATTATGTCCGCGATATATAACAATATTTATTTATCTTCTTTGATCTTCATCAAACTTATAGCATTGATTCTTTATTCATGTCACTTCACACATATTGTTGAGAGTATGGTTTCATTGGAGGGAATGTGTTGATACCGAAATTTAAAGAGTCGAAGATGAAGCAGCTATATTATTGATTTATACACATACAACACTGCTTGTTTCTTTTTGTACATCGATAGGTTAATGGTTCACATGAAAGAACGGATTAAATCTGAATGGCATTCGATTTTTAAACTCAATAGCAGGTGACGTTTCATTGACGCGTTAACATTTACGCGTAACGATCATATGGTTCATCTCATCTCATCTCATCTGTATAGTCGGCAAGACCTCCAAGGAAGTATCACACCAACTTGACCCGGATGATGCTCACCAATGAAAAATTTAAAGTTTTTTACCCAAAAAAACGAGTTACAGTTCCAGGTACTCGGTGTAGTCTTTCATGCAAAAACGAGCTGCCTGAACTTGGACCTTTTCCAAAGCATTGATGTTGCATTTCTCTTGAGGGTCCCAGGCGGACGAAGCATATTCCAACAAGGGGCGAACTGTGGTTTTGGTAAGCAGTAACTTTTACCTCCTGGCTACAGTCGGCAAGATTCTTTTGAGGACTCCCATAGCCCTTGTGGCTGTTTTTATAGTAAGACTAGTTAGAACACCAAGACAGATGTTGTAATTTCTACTACAAGATAAGGATGGACGTCAACTTCAAGGTGTGACCGCAAACTTGTAACTACGTTTTGTTGGCGTCCTGGTTTGCAATGGACATTGTTGCACACTGCGGGATTGAATTGCATTAGCCAGTCGTCTGCCATTTTCTCCAGTGTTTGAAGATCTTTTTGAAGCACACTGGTGTTCCATCTTATACAATGGAGTGTAGAGAAGGGCGTAGTCGGAGAATAAGCGACATGTTGATTGGAATTTTGTCTGGCAAGTCGTTGATGTACAAATAAAAATAACAATGGTTCCAGTGACAGGCCTTGAGGTACACCAGAGATTACTGGAGATGGAGCTGAGGCCTGTCCGTCAACCAAGGACACGTTGTATACCGACCAGTGAGAAAATTTTCTATCCACTTCAGTAGTGATCCTGTGATACCATAGGTCTAAGTTTATGAAGATCTTCGATGAGGGACCTTATCAAAGGCTTTAGAGAAGTTAGGATGGCAACGTCAACTTCCTTTTTTGAGTTGAGGTTCTTTTGCTTTATCATGATTGTTGAGAATAGTTGGGTTTCAGTGGAGCGTTTGTTCTAAACTCATGTTGCCTGATCTGTTAGGACATCAAATCTTTCAAAGTGCTCATAATATGACATTTATATGTGTTCGAGAATTTTGCAAGTAACAACAAAGGTCAGCGGAAATGGTCGGTAGTGCTAGTCTTCTGCCCTTGCCTACCTTTCTTGAAGAGGGGTGTAATGTTGGCCTCTTTCCACTGGGTCGGTACGTACACCAGAGTCGACGAGGAATTGGTCTATATCTCTCAAGATTGGTGCAAGCTCTGGAGCAACCATTTTAAGGAACCATGGGGGTACATCATCAGGGCCTGTATTTAGATGATCCAGGCCAAGAAGCTGTTTTTCAATTCCCTCGGTAGTGATGGGCAGTTTATGAATGTCTGGGATGATTCACCAAGTGAGGGTAATTCCCCATCGCCCTCTTTTGTAAACACACTGGAAAATTGTTGATTCACAAATGGTAGCCTTTCTTTGCTGTCACTGATGATCCTATTCTGGAAATTCAGGTCAGCAATTCCCTTGTGTTCAGTGCAAGACTTTTGATGTACGACCAAAAAGACTTCGGTCTCTTTCAGATGTCACAAGGTATCATTCTGATAATAGTACGAGCCTTTCGAAGATTTTCTTCAAAGCCTCCTTTCTTCAACAAATACTTTCCAATCTACGATCTGTTCCACTGTTCTTTGCTTTCCTAGGACAATTACCAGTATTATAATACAGTATAATACCGCACAAATAATGCTTCACAGACTTCAGGGTATATCATAATAATAAGTGAAACCTCAAAAAGGTATTTTCATGCTATTCTGGACGAGCTTGATTCGGAGCTGAAATTTCAGAATGATGATGTGAAAAATAAGACCTTTCATAGATATCAATATTTTATCATGTTTTGAGCTCATAACATTAAGATGTTCCTTCAAATGTTGAAATTAGACGTTTGAAGTCTGTTTTTACTGCTTAGAACCGGGTGAAAGTAATCTGCAGGTATAGTCCAGCAGTATTCATAGTCCGGGCTCCATAGGCATGATAGGCGACATAAAACATAAGGTATATATGCGTGTTAATCAGGTATAGACATTCAAACACTTGGAAATGAATTTGGTCAACCAACAACCTCTCTCCAGGGACTTAAAGTCTAATCGAAATTTTGACATTTTCGAGTTAGCTAACTCGAAAACTTCAAATTCGAGTTTAGGAAAGGAACGTGTGTGCGAGACCCAAGTCTTGTAGACCCTTGTGACATGAATATGACGCGCAATTCAAATCTCGAAATTTCGAATTGGAATCTCCAATTTTTGAACTGAAACTCGAAATTTCTACTCGAAACTCGAAATTTCTAGCTCGAAACTCGAAATTTCTAACTCGAAACTCGAAAAATGGCTTTTTTTTTTTTTTTTTTTTTACCTCGAACTCGAAAGCTACTAACTCGAACTAGAAAATGCTAAATCGAAACTCGAAGAATGAAACACACTTGCTGTTTGGCTGTGTTGATATGACCAAGGGTGGTAGTGGTGGTAGTGTAGTAGTTAGTAGTAGTAGTAGAAGTAGTAGTAGTAGTAGTAGTAGCTAGTAGTAGTAGTCGTAGTAGTAGTGTAGTATAGTAGTAGTAGGGCAGTAGTAGGTAGTAGTAGTAGTAGTAGTAGTAAGCAGCAGCAGCGCAGCAGCAGCAGTAGTAGTAGTAGTAGTAGTAGTAGTAGGAGTAGTAGTAGTAGAGTAGTAGGAGTAGTAGGTGTAGGCGAGTAGTTGGAGTAGGAGTGGAGTAGGAGTAGGCATTAGTAGTAGTAGTAGTAGTCGGGTAGTAGTAGTAGTAGTAGTGTATGGTGGTGGAGAAATGGTGCGGGAGTGGTGCTACTGGTAGTAGTCAGAGGTGTTGAGAACCAATCCCATAATGAGAAGAGCAAGGTGAACTATACTGTATTGTAAAAACACCTGTCCGTACTTAGGGATAAAAAAGTATCCCAAAAGTTTAAGAACCACCAATACATTTCAGGATCATGCTCAAAATTACCTAAGTACTAGGCCGAACGGTTTGATGGGATAAAATGAGCGTAAAAAGTCAGGATTTTTATGTATTAGAATAGGATTTTTTATGGGATCACGTCTGTCCCTATTGGGGTGAAATTTCCAAAAACTGGTGCATTGTGGGATTGACCAAATACACCGCTGGTTAGTGGTGGTGGGTGGTGGTGGGGGTGGTGTAGAGTAGTTGTAGTAGTAGTAATAGAAAAAAATGAATAATAATGGTGGTGGTGGGTAGTAGTTCGTAGAAGATAGTTGATGTAGTAGTGAAAATAGTAGTTGTAGTAGTGGTAGTAGTACCTGTAGCTGCGGTTATTACTCAGTAGTGACATAAATGAATGCTGCCCTTAACGGTCCATGGCCGATCGCTAATAGCCTAGTCCCCCGGAGCCCAGATTTTACCGGAAGTGGTCAAAATTTGATGTCAGAAGAAAGCCATATTTTTCTCATTTACCCTGGAAATATTGGGCTAATGGTTGTTTGGTTTGGAATTTGTGAGCGAAAATGTGCCACTTTTTGGTCGACCAATATTAATTTTACACAGTACTCATTGGGGATTACAAAATCACGTTTTAGCTTCTCACATCAAAACGGGTTGAAATATCGGCGCGAAACTTACGATGGGTTTGGGGTGAAGGCCATACGATCAAGATGAAAAAATATAAACTTAAACGGGCTCCCTTACTAGATTAAAATTTTGGCCATGGTTTGCTATGTACAATCATCGTTTCTCCTATTGAACACAGGTTTGTAACTTTAAAGGAATTAAAAATAAATATAACATTACACATTTCCCATGGTTTGAGTTTAGCCCTGGAGCTAGCAACATTTGTAACACATCTCAATTACAAAGGTTTGAAGTGATTAAATATGTTGACAGACTGACAGGAACCCCTGAAAACGTGATTATTAAGTGCCGCAGTGGTGCATTAAGGAGAGGGGGCAAACAAGTTTGGTAAGGGTCAAATTTGTAAATCGATCCCAATCATGTTGAAAACGGCTTGATAACCAGGGGCACAATGCACAGGTGCATGTAGCTTTCTCTCTGTGAATATCTTTTGTATCCTGCAGCACATGTGCATGAATTTAAAACTTGTAAATTCATAAACTGTGCATTTAGCCTTTTTAAAATAGAAGTCATTGAATGCTGAAATGGATAAAAATTTGAGCCAACTGTACAATAGTCTAAATGTACCACAGTCTGTGTTATGAATAAAGGGTAACAGTCGGACCCAATCACAGTTTACATTAGTCCTGTGCATGTAACTTTTACCTGTGCATGTATTTTTTTAAAGTTACATGCACCGGTGCATGTAATTCTAAAATTGCAATTCGAAGCCTGGTTGAAAAGCACACCATGTTATGTGTTTAAACATACGGATTCAGAAAAGGTTTGTAATATGTACAGCTAAAGTTTCAGAGTATAGGCTAAAAACAAACAAAAATCAATAATAAGGGGTCAATTTCCGTTGTACAGGGGTCAAATTTTAAAAGTTGCTCCGATGGGATAAAAAATGGTGCAAATTATGGGTGGAGTTCATAGGATTAAAACAAGGATAGTTTTGCGGTCTTAAATACCTAGTTACCGATGTGAGGGGCACAGAAGGTCAACGGCAATTGCATTCAATGGGGCATGATCTGGTACCCCCTACTTTCTTAAGCAAGCATTGAGACACTCAAAAAAATATCCTAAATTTTTTTTAACCTATGAGCTCCACCCAATAATGTTGCACCATTTTATCCAAATCGGAGCAATTAAGGCATTAACGGCCTGGCGATTTATATTATTTATTTTTGGCCTATGAGAAGAAGCGCATTTTAAAAGTCAGACAATTACCAAAAAAAAAAAAAAGACAAATGTTGGGGTCCTAGGAATCCCCCCGTTCACCTTAAACCTCGTCTACATGAGCCTTTTTTGTAACAAAATTGCCGAAGGGGGGTGGTTACCACCCCCCCCTGTGATTTTCGTTACTGAACACACGATTCCTGTAAATTTGGTTACCCAAAGGATAGTTCTTAGAGTTTCTTCTTCCATTGTACCAAACTAAGTACTAACATCCCCATTATGACGTCACAAAGACGTCATATGTTGAGAAAGTCGAACATACTGAAATAGGGTGGAAACTTGCTAGTCGCAATTTTAGCGACTCAAACACCTTATATAGCTCTAAATATGTTGTCATTATATAAAACTAGTCGTTTCCATCAGTAGAGTCAAAAACCGCATGAAAATTGATTTTCCTACCTTTTGGCGAAACATTGAATTTGTCACTGTGTCTATGGAAATGCAGTTTTGCTGACATGCGAACTTTATGACGCTTGTGACGTAATGTAGGCATGTTAGTACTCATTTTGGATCAATGGAAAGAGGAGGACAATACATATCATTGGTACCCAAAATCAGTGCTCTGTGATGATTCCTGTGTTTGTGTTAGGCATGTTGGTACTTCTCTTCAGGGAGGGGGGGGGGTGTACGATCCCTTGGGATCACCCTGTATCTTACCTATACCCCGGTGGAGGTTAGTTTTTGGATTCAAAGGGCGGAAATCTCCAACTGACAATTACATTAAATAATTTGGCACCAAAAAAGGGGGTTTTAGCAAGCGGCGGAAAAAACCATGAAGGGGGGGGTGGTAAACCACCTCCTACCACCATTCGGTAGACGAGGGTTATTTAAGTGTTTAAATAGCTTTACCTCTGCTTTCATTTGCACATCTACAATGTCTGTCTTATCTACGTCTTGTGCATGGTCCGAAGACATATCACGCCTCGTTGTAAGGGTTTGTTTTGTTTTGTCTTTTTGTTTTTGATTCTCTTTTAAATTAGTTCTTGAATTAAAACTTGGCTAGTCCGGCCTAATATAAAGACATTTAAAAGTCTCTCGAGTCGCACCCTTCTTCCCAAAATCAAAAAAAGTAAAGGATAATTATACATTTGAAAACCGCTTCTACGGGAAAATGTGGACTTCTGGTGAAAACGGAATCGTCTGGGGTTTTTTAAGGTTAAAGCGATGTTAAATACCCAGAGTTGGAGTGCATTCACAAAAACGGAAATTACTGAAAATGAAAAACGAGGTTACGGGAAGTCTCCTTTCCTATTGGTGAAAGAAGGTCACCGTAAGCCAATGGCTATGTACCAATGACTAATCGTGTCAAGGTATTTGATAATTTGAAAAAGCTTAGTCAAAATGAGCTCAAAGCGCTTGAAAAAAAAAAAAAAAAAAAAAAAAAAAAAAAAAAAGGAGATACAACTGTTAAAACAATGCCCTACAACGTATACTAAACTTTGTCGGCTCTCAGAAAATTCACAGGGTCAGAATCCCGCGAGTCGGGCGATGACCTTATAGATTAGACCATATTATTAAACAATTACAGATTGTATACGTGAAATTGAATTCCTTCTGTTCAATCGATCCGTCGGCGATGATGCCTAAGTGAGCACAGATATACACGTCGATAAGACATAAAAAGAAATCAAAGGATACAGTGATATCAGTCCCTGAAGGAAATTTACACATCATATCAGTCATCGTGCAGGTTATGTGTCATAATTATTTGTTTTCTACCCTTGACATAGATTTGAAAAAAAACCTTGCGGTGACATCATCAAGAAATCGATTTCGGAAAGCACAAATTTATGGCAAGTCTGCTACGAATTAGACCATAATACGTGGTATGCGAAAAAACTTCTTCTTCTTCGTTTTTTTTTTATTAAATAAGAGCGTCGACGATGATATAATTCCAAACTTGTTCCGCACGAATTCTTCTTTTGAAAAATTATTATTTATAACTTATCTATGTGAGCCGAACTTCAGGGGACGGAGAGTGGATTATTAGTTGAGGAAATCATTGGCAATTATCCATCCCATGTCGTTACTGACTCCCTGCCTGCCTTCCTTCCTCTATTTTACTCACTTGTATTAACATTATACACATTGCCAAATATTACCGTTGGTCTTAATCAAAAACTCACGTGCAAATATCTATTTAAAAAATCCTGATTTTTATAATATAATAATTTGTATTTTTAACGCGCGACATATCCACGTAAACGTGATCAAGGCGCTGTGCGGCTGCCATGAAAGGCGCTCAGCACATCAGAGAAACTATAGTACCAGAACAGATTTATGCCAAGAAGCTCGATTTTAATTACACCGTCTATCTCAATGCAAAAATAATGATTTTTTGCTGCATTCTAAAAAGGAGCGAAAAATTATTGAATCTTAGTCAGTCTAATTTTACCACCATGTTACCTCTTTTACAAGAGTAAAACTTCACTTTTTTAAGTTGAGACAAGTATTAGTTATAATTGTCTCAGCCTCCAAAATTCAAGTATCTGTGATACTCCTGCGTCGTACTAGGCGAATTGTTATTGGTTTGCTACAACCGCATGTCCGTCACTTTCGGATCACCCTGTACCTATCACCTCGGTGGGTGTTTGCTTTTGCCTGAAAAGGACTGTAAAATGCCAATTGATGATTACATTAAATCATTTGGGTACCAGAAAAGGGGGCTTTAGTAGGGCGGTAAAAAGTATACGTTTGCCAAACTACCACCTGTTCGGTAGACAAGGTTAATAGCGAATTGGCCACTCTATTTTGCAGTTCGCTAGGCACCCCCCCCCCCCATCATTTAATTTCAATCTTTTCCATGGAAACGAAACATAGAGTGAACCTCAGCCAAATTTTACCACTGAAAAGTGGCCATTCACGAATAAATAAAACCTTATGAGGTTTTAGATTCAAATTGAACGGCAGTGAAGATCTTCTTCCTAAATATGAACCAATTCTTTAAATTCAACCTTGACCATATCCTGGTAACTTGTTGGACTCAAATCTCTACCAGATTTTTGTATGTTGGTAACAGGTGCAGGTAATCCTAACAACCTACAAATGCTTACGACCACAGCAACCTAACTAACACGTACAAAATCGATAATAGTTTTTTACTTTCGTACGTTTACATAACCCGTAATTGAATTATGTAAACATGTAATTCAATGGAGTTTCCGTATCTTTGAACACTGCCGTTTTCTTTACTTTCTGTCAACCCTTCAATTAGAAAAAAAAGGTTAACTTACGAGAATTCCACAGACTTTTTTCTTACTTTTAATCTATTCCTTTCCTGCAAATTTCAATAATTTGACTCTTTTGGTGAATCACTGATCGCGCCTTTACGAAGGGTGTGTGTATAATAATTGCTTAAAATAGTATCTTACATACTGTCAGAGAGAGAGATAGAGTAACAATTTGTCAATTTTTGGCAATTAGAGGCAGTGTTTAGGTAGAATGACAAGGTAAGAGGCACTGTATTGTTAATCCGTATACGGACAGAAAATACCAATTTACGGATTTCTTCTTCCATAGTAGATCGAATTTGCACCGTAACATTGGGAACATAATTAGGCAAACGGTTCAGATGATTAAAAAATCCCTCAACTTCTTAAGTAAGTCGGGGGACGAAGTTGTTGATCACGAAATGACCCTTTGAGAGAATGGCAATGTGGCGCACATCTCTGCTTTCATCTAGGTTTAGTGGAATGCGCACCATCCTATAGGCATATATAGATGTTGGCAATAGTGTTAAGGGTGGATATTCCAAATTCATGTTCAGAAATCCCAATCAGTTGCACTATCCGCAGGAGACATCCCGAACACTTAGCGCCGATAGGCCTACAGCGCGGAGGTGCTCGGATAATATCACTTTCCCATTGTGGATATTAAATTTGGTTAAGGGTCGGCCTACTTTTGTTTCTTCTTTTAATATACCAAACTTATTATTACACAGACAGTGTTTTTCAAAGTCGGTTGACTTTTCTGTTATGGTTCATTAATTTCATAATTTGTTTAAAGTTCATCCAGGGAGTTCTCGCTTACAGTCGCCGGTTTATTTCGGTATATGATCAGTCGGCGAGAGCACGGAAGAAAGAACGAATTGGTACAAAACAATGTTCTCGTTGAAGTCAACGACACAACAAGACACTTGATATCATGTACGCGTGGTAGAAACTTTTTTTAGTCCAGACTTACTTCCAAACCTATGTTTCCTTGGCTACTCGGCAAGGGGCTTGTTGCAAACCCCTTACGTTTGAAAAAAAAATAAATAAACAAAAGAACACCGAAAGGGCTTGCTCCCGGAAAGGGGTGGTTGCACTACTAGGGTTATGAGCATGCAGATAGATATGCCTCGGGATAGACACTTTTTCAAATGCCCAATGCCACCCTTTTGTGCTGCTGCCCTACCTATTACCCAATGACCCCCTTTTTAAAATCTTCAGATACTCAATGACCCCCAGTTTCTCAAGTTCGTCCGTGCTACCCACCCTTTTTTCACACGTTTGCATAAAAGTGTTTTAACACTCAAATTTCGCGCGCTACGCGGACATTTTGAAAACAATTATAATTTCATAGCAACAATTTTGCAATTTCATGGCAATTTGTATGCCCCCCCAGCCAAGACCATCCTTTGTGCTCATTTTTGTTTCAAAAACATGAACCGTACCACTTCTGGGCTACCTTGAAATACGCTCAGAACTTGACGGCATTTTTAGTGTAAGGTTAGTGTTAAATTTTCTATTTTTAAGTGCTAGATATATTGTATTCATGTACAAAATTCCAAGTTCGACTTGTCACGTATCCTTAAACGCCCTGATGATCAAACACCCATGTTAGACAACATGTTGTGCAAACAACAGTGTTCAATTACTTTCCTGTCCCCTCAATGATTCCACCGAGCTGAAGTTCATTTTAAGATAAGGCGCAAGGCGGCGGACTCACTCGTCTCTCACATTGGCCTATTACTACTTATAGACACAGAAAACTTCACGTCGGGCCATACCACCAATGGTCACCCCTTGAAGCACTTTTCTAACACTTGATTTGAAAACTATTGTTGCTTTAACTTGCAACTGTTACATAGGGAAATCTTACTCTAATCGGAACAGAACACAAAAAGTACAATAACAAGAAGTCTTTTACACTTATTTCCCCACTGTCCAACCTATTAAAAGTTCCTTTTGTGGCAGAGTGTATGTTATCGAAATTGGACTTTTAGAGTCAATAACATTTGGGGGATAAAGCATGTGACATTATGATTCTTATCACTTTCATAGTGCAAAGTGCAGTGATTGACAGACCCATGACCAAGACGTTATTTACACATCTCAAACGTATAAATAGTGGATAGCGTAAGTGCCGAATGCACGTCTAAATGCGGTTGACTAGCGATCATTCACTTTATAGTAGAACAAGTCCAAAAGTAGTTCAGTATACCCTCATATATAGAACAAACTTCCCTAGACAGACAAAGTTATCCATTGTTTTCCTTTCAAAAATAATATCAAACACCAGGAAAATGGCGCGGTCCCGAATTTTAAAGCAGGGCATTTTACAGCCTCGTCTATTTCTCCTTGACTTACCTAAAAACAAGTTGAGATTTTATATCACCTGGACCGTTAACATTTAAGTGTACCTATTTTGACTTGCAGATTCGATAGATTGATTTGGAAAGAAATCTATGCCATTGTAAAGCGGGCAGAAATGACAACACGGTATCTTATGGGACATTGTGATACACACATTTTGATAATTATACCAAAGTGCAAGATTGCAATCGAACTGAAATTCTCTGAACGAGCTTTTCTCAAGGATACTCGAGCAAACCATAAACAAAATAAACGGTGTTATATATAATCACGAAATGGTCATTTAATATCTTCTTCTTGCGTATGAGGCAGCAGCTAAACATGCCATAAACGGTGGAGCCAGCAGCCAGCTCACTGTTGATTGGTTGGGGTTTGAGAAGTCTACGTCCACCGGCGGACGAAAGGTAGGGCACTCATTGAGAATGTGATCCGCAGTCGGTGATGGAGAACCACATTGGCAGGCTGGCGATGACCGCAGCCCCCATCGGTGCATATTACTGTTGAAGCGACCGACTCCTGTGCGAACCCGTTTAAGGTGACACACAACACACACCTGCGTGGAAGATTGCTACCAGGTGGTACTTCTCTGTCATAGGTGTACTCGTGAGTGGATCTGGGGGCCCGTTTCACAAAGATTTACGATCGATTGTAAATCAAGCGTAAGTCGATCAAGCGAAGTTGTAACTACATCAAAGTTCAAAGCTTACGTCTTGATTCGAGTTTACGCTCAATAAATCAAACTTACAATTGCTCGTAAGTCTTTGTGAAACGGGCCCCGCCTAAGCCACGCGCAGTATTCATGCCTGTAAGATGTTGAAGTGGGAGCTGGAGAGTTTGGCAGCGTGTCTGCCGAGCTGGTGTGAATCTTTGTTATGCAGCAGGGTGGCTTGTTTCTTCCATCAGAGCTTATTCACTATAGTTTTGTGCGTGTGGTTGTTTTCTCCTCCTTCTCTCCGAAGCACTGCAGGTGCAATGTCCTTACAAGCACTGTAGAAAGTCCAGAGTATGACGGAGGCAACCCGTAATGGTTCTCAAGGTCCCGTTGAAGTACTTTTCGGTGTCCAGCTCACGTCTCGATGAGTACTGTGTCATTTAATATTATAGAGGGGATCACAAATTTTACACTCATAGTGTAATTTTCCAAAGGGTTAACCTCGTATATTCAATTTTATCCAACATCATCAATAACGTGTCATCATTACTAAAAAATACCAGTTTACAATGCCAGAATCTTAAAGGGTACCACCCGATCCTCCGCTGACCCCACCTTTCACACCCATCCACCCTACGATTTTGGTACACTGCAAAACTGTGGTGTTCACATTTGAACACCAAATCGGTTTCAATTTTGTCGGTGTTTAGTTTTCTGGTGTTGTAATTTAGTATTAACACCCACGATTCGTGTTGCTGCACAATTTTTTGAGGTAAGCAGTTACAACAGAAGCAAACACTAATAAAATCAACCATTTTCTATTAAAATATTTAGACGTTACCTTATAACTATTAACCAAAAAGTTGGGTGTTTTTAAAACACCAAGGGTGCAGTCCCGTACTTATTGCAGGGTGTGGTAAATTGGCAACCCGCGGTGTTAAAAAAATAAACACAACCACTGTGGTGTAAAATTAAACACCAAATAGTGTCATAATATCCGTAACATTGTAACACCAAAATTGGTGTCTAATATAACACTAACACGGTGTAATCTAACACCATCAGTGGGTGTGGTCCCCTATTGATTCCAGGATGGTGGTTAACATTAACCACCCGTGTTGTTTTTAAAGCACACAAGACACTATCAGTGATTTGAAACAATTGTAAATTTGCAGGATAGCTTCAAAGTATGACAGATAAGTCTGTTTAAGTTACCTTTTCTCCAGCTGTAGAATTGACAGAAAAGGAAGAAACGGCAGTGTCTTCCAAGATACGATTCTTCATTCAATTACGTGTTTAAGTAAGTGTCCGTTTCGGACAGTATGACTAAAATATCCGATGCTGTCCTTATATTAATTGCTTCTGGTCTTATCATTTTATCAGGGTATGTTAGGATACCTGTACTTGTTGCACGTACATGCAAAATCGATTTTTGGTGATTTTTTTTGATTTGGCTGATTTGCCAAATCCACTGATAGTTTCTCTTTAAAATAAACTTTGCATGTCATGAGCCATATTTGTATCACGGTGTCTCATAGGTAGGCCACGGGTTTATAATTGCTGCCCGTTTACGGTCAGAATTACAATACAATTTTCTTCCAGAGTAGATCAATTTGCCCATAATAATAAGATTAGGCACACACTCTCTACTTAGGCAAACGTTTTTTTGAGGTACATCGGGGGACGAGGCTGTGGAATCGCGAAATGCTCATTTAACTATTATAGAAACCTGGGACTAATTATACTAACTCAATCAGGTCACTAAAACACTATAGTAGGGTGCAAATCATGGGTCCCGTAAACATGGAGAGCAAAGGTTCGTTTGACGATGATTTTGGTACTTTGGGGGGTATTTGAAAAAAACAAATAAGCTCTATGCCCCTCCCAAAGTGTGGGGAAAACTCCAGGAGAGTGGAACATCCAAAATGGTCTTCCAGTCGCCATCTTGGAAATTAGAAATTGTGGAATCTCTTGAAACAAAGTAACTTAGCAACATGATAGTGTCTTTTATGACTAATTCGATGATCAGAAGTCCATTTTCTGAAGTTTAGTTTTTCATTTGGAGTCCATCTTTACTTACTATGAAATTCCAAATGGCCGCCACTGACTATGTTAAATATTTTGTTTACATAGTCCAAGTCATTTCACCTTTGAAGATGGTTTAATGTATTGTTTCTAGTCATTAACGTGACCACACATCCATTTCCAGATGTAGTTTTTTACCTTATGTCAATCGCTATGTAGAAATCCAAAATGGCTGCCATCGGCCATCTTGGAAATGACCAAATTGTGTAATCTTTCTTGAAACAAAGTATCTTACAACATATAAGTGTCTTTTTTTGACTAATTTTGATGACAGAAGTCCATTTCTGATGTTAGTTTCGCATAGGAGGTCATCTTTAATTGCGAATCCAGATGGCTGCACTGGCTTATTGTACTAACAAACTTTTATATAGTCCAAGACAGTTCACTTTTGAGGTGGGTAATGTATTGGTTATGATTGTTTAATGTTTACGTGACCGGAAAATCCATTCCAGGTGTATTATGTTATCCTGGAGGTCAAATCTTCTATGTTAAAATCCAAAATGGTCAATAGCACGGTTACAAATCTTGGAAATTAACAAATTCCTGAATCTCTTCAACAAAGGAAACTTACCAGCATGGAAAGTGTTTTGACATGACCAGGTTCCGTTCGCCAAACTCATGTGTAACCCTAGCTATTACTAACTCATGCGTATTGTCCAACATAATATACTTTTTTTTTATAGGCCTACCAATTACACATGCTTTGGATAAATTGGTCCACTGAAGCATGCAATGTCACAAGATTTACGAGTTAGTTGGCGAACGGACCCCTGGAGTCCATTTGAATCAATTAACATAATTCCAAGCCAGTTCAGCTGTTGCATCATTATGTATTGTTTTTGCGTAATTAAATTTCATACCAAGTGTGAAATTGTTTTATATTAAACCCACCATCACCATAAACAAATCCAAAATTTTTTAAAATTACAAGGTTTTTGTAAATCACAAAATTGCAGCTTGAGTAAAACTAACTTCATAATATTTGATAAGCGTTGTTTTGACTAATTTGATGAATAGGAGTTATCTCACCTTTTGTATGTCATTTGTTTCACATCTTCAATGTTAAATTACCAGAGATGATTTCAGATTGCCCCCGCCCCCCCATCATTGCATGCTTGCATTTAACCCAGTAAGTAACCGTGACAATGCACGGTACACGATTCTTCTGTAAATTTGAATATATGAAGGATATTTGATTGTTGTACATTCCAGTAAGATAAGAAGGGGAAAACAGTTGTATTAGCCTATTACGTTTTATCAAGTCCTGTTTATCCCAGAGTTTTTTTCATGTTGTGAGCACATGTGGTCCATGGAAAGTGCAGAACTCGTGATCATTAGCCCGTTACAATCGTGATTTCGAGCCCCGCCAGGCGCAACGTGTTTGTGTTCCTTGGGTCAAGATTACTTAGTCTATTGCTTCTTCAACCCAGCGAATACTTGGGGACTTTTATGGCTGTAATGGGTGGATATTCTCTAATGATGAATGTCACTTGGTCGGCGAGGGTCACGTTTGACTGATACGGTGCGCGTTATATTTATAATTAATATTGTTTATTAAAACAACAGCTTATACACCTAAGTGTTAAAATTTAAAAACCAATTTCTGGGTGAAATCCCAAGATGGCCACCATACACTATTTTGAGCAATGCTAGAATTTACCACTTTCAAAGTATTTCCCTACAAAGATGTTTACGCATCACTTTCAGATTCTATAAGGTCCACCTAGGTATCCGAGTCAATGTCTGTTTCGCAGGATGAGTTCCAATCATAATCGGAGTCAATTCCGCTGGGTAACAGAATCATGGGCAGCAATAGCTAAAACTGGTGATAGTGCTATTTGCCGTGCTGCAGAGGAGATGGGATGTTCCTGTTATTTCCGAAAATGCCTTTGAATTATATCAGCTTGTTGGCTCAAAGGCTTTCATGCTTGTTTGAGATGCATCAGTCTCCTAATGAAGGCTTTCTTTTCTGCGCATTGCTGAAGAAGTTGGCTGGCTTCTGGGTTCCAGCTACCTTGTCGACAAACGGACAGAATGGATTCGAATCAGATGGATCATGATTCATGATATGTATCGCTTCTGATGTGTCTGAATGTGGAATGCATTCCAGGCACCTCGCCTGACAGTAGATTTGCTGCGACTTGTTCTAACAGAGTATAAATACCTTCTATCTCACTGTCAGCACCAGCTTTGCAAAATATATTTTTCATTTAGTGGGTAAAAGGTAGGAATTATTTCGCTGAGCTGAGACCTAAAAATCCTGTGATGGAAATGGTTTATCCGTTTTCATAAATACATTGGAAATAGCTGCGGTTTTGACATTGAAACATTCAGACACCGATACAAATCAACATTTATGCCACGCTTTGGAAAAAGGTTTATTGGACTCCCATGGTCATTGAATGTCAGTCTGTCAGGACAAAAACCGATGTCTTTGTTCAAGCATCATATGTCTCCCATCATGTTCCAGGGTTTTTTTGGCATATGATAAAGCAAATAACTCTCCTTCAAGGCATTTTGTGATGAAAACATTGCTGATGTTCACATTCATCTGCCATATCTTTGAGCAGTTGTACATACTGTTTTTTTTATGGATATAGTAAGAAATCTTTACGACACGGAGCAACACCCAGAAGCTAACCACTTCTTTCAGCAATTGCAGAAAAACCTTCCCGTCTGCTATACTGTCCTCTCAAAGACCTGAAGCCTTTGTTCACAGTACCTATTATGGCAACATAAAGCAGTCCAGGTCCAGCTCTGCATATGGCCATTTAGCAGTGGAATTGACTCATTGCGAAACAGGTAGTGACTCAGATACATTGGTAGACACTTCGAAATTCAAAAGTAAAGGAAAACTCTGTATGGTACTGCTTTGGAACATGCAAAAATTTCCATAACTTCAAATGGTATATTGCGGCCCACTTCGTATTTCACACATTGAGAAATGTTGAAAATAATCCTGATCATCACTTAGGTCAAAACACCACTTTACACCTTTTTAAAGTTTATTTTACTTTTATATAGATTTTCCAAGAATGGCTGCTTCCAGTAAACCATTGTGATTTTTTTTTATAGTAAAGGTAACATTTTAATCTAACATAATACAACGTGACACTTCGAATTGATTTCTGGTCCACAAAATTACTCAACAACAATGCATAATGATTAACATATTAACCCTCTGGCTTGGAATTGTTAATGTTTCAATGAACTCATGGTCATCACATTAGTAAAATAAAACACTTATTCCATGTTTGTTGAGTTAATTTGCTCAGAGATCCCCAATTGGCAATTTGGATCTCTGCATCGTGATGGGGACCTCCGCATTAAACAAACTATTCGTGAATATATTTCTGTCATGTAAAGATTTATTACATTAACAGTCCTTCCAGCTGACCCTGGCTTGGACTCTGCAAAAATTGCATATATACCCTAGTGGCCATCTTGCGATTTACAGTAAAGATGACCTCCAAATTGAAAACTCAACTTCAAGAATGAACTCCTGGTCGCCAAATTAGTCAAAATACAACGATTCCATGTTGTTAAATATTTATTATTCAGAAGATACACATTTGGTAATTTCCAAGGTGCCTGCCGGCAGCCATGTTGGGTTTCTAAAATTAATCCGAACAATACTCTATATTGCAACAGATTGATGGGCTTGATTGTTAAATGTTATTACAATGGACTCCGTAGTCATATAAAAAAACAACAATAAACACTTATTCCATGTTTGTAAGCTACTTTGTTCAGAGATTACACCAATTTTGGTAAATTTCAAAATATGGCCCGGGCAGCCTTTTGGATTTCTACATATCGATGTGACCTCTAGGTTAACAAAAACTACTGGAATGGACTTCTGGTCATGTTTAACACTTAAAACAATACACTCAAGAACGTCTTAAAAGATGAAGTGGGGGCTCCTGGACATTAAAAATTTTGTAGATAGGGCCTATTTAACATAGCATTGGCGGCCCTCTGGATTTTATAGTAAAGATGACCTCCTACTGAAAACTAACTTCAGAAATAGACTTCTGATCATCAATTATCATAAAAGACATTTATCCATGTTTGTAAGTTAACTTTGTTCAAGAGATACACAATTTGGTAATTTCAAGATGGCCCGCTGCAGCCATTTTTGGATTTCTACATATCGATGTGACATCTAGGTTTACACCTACATCGGAATGGATTTGTGGTCCGTTATATACTTACACACTACATTACCATCTTTAAAGTGTAATGACGTGGACTATGGAAAAATAATGTATATCATTTAACATAGCCAGTGGCGGCCATCTTGGATTCCACAGTAAGATACCCTCCCAATGAAAAACTAACTTCAGCCTGGACTTCTGATCATCAATTATCATAAAAGACACTTTTCCGTTTGTAAGTTACTACTTTTTTCAAGAGATCCACAATTTTCTAATTTCCAAGATGGCCGCTTGCAGCCATTTTTGGATTTTCCTCTCCTGGAGTGTCCCCACACTTTTGGGAGGGGCATAGGGGCTTTTTTGTTTTAAATACCCAGAAATACCAAAATCATCGTCAAACGACCTTTGCTCTCCATGGTCAGGACACCTGATTTTGAACCCTACTATCATCCTATCACTAAAGTTACAATTTAATCATAATTCCCTAAAACATTATACTAGATCTAGTTCACGTTACGGACTGTGAATAAATGACAAAAAATCGACTGTTTTAAAAGGAAAAAATAATTTTTTTCGGCTTATTCATTTGACAGGGGACCTTTTATTCCTAACAAGGAATATTTCATCATATAACAATGCGATTAAAAAACTGATCGAAATTGGATGTACTTTGTTTTGCATTTTCAACCACAAAAAGTACCTGTGGTGGCTTTAATCTGTTTAATCACGGAAATCAAAGGGTTTTAAAATCATTTATTTCTGTAGATAACTAGCTTAAAGTTGGAGTAGGCCTGCATTATAAATACCAAGACCCAGTGAACTTAAATGTGCTGTATCTTTAGGATTGCTCAGTTACGAACACACCATGAAATTAACTGGTAGGCTTAAGGTATAACATATTTCTACGCTTACTTGTGCTCCATTTCATTATAAAAAAGTGGCGTTTCGCCCTACCGGTGCCAAGCCCGACGATGAGAAATCACCGGGGAAAGTTTTCGTTCCTGCCTGTGCCTTAATCGCTTAAATATAACATACTCTCTGTATAAATTTTCCATTTTCACTCAAATTAATTGACAATCTGCACTGTTTTTTCTTTCCCTATGGTAGGCCCTATGTGTTGGGTTTGTGTGTGTGTGCGTGCGAGTAGCGTGGTGGAATGTGTGTGGGTGGCGTGTGTGCTTGCGTTGCGTGCGAGTTATTCCGGTGACTCCTTCCCCTTTGAAGTTTAGCCAAATACGTTCTATTAAAAATATAAATACAAAATTTAAATAATTAAACAATTTCAACAGAATAAATATTAATAATACATTAATTAATGAAATGTTTAACATTTTAACTATGGTGTTCCCCGATAAATAGAATACTTCTATTCTTTGATATTCTACTTGAACACTAATGCGACAGGCCTATACTTAGACCAATTAATTTGTCCCTGATTTTTTGATATCAATAGCCAGCCATGTTGGTGACAGATAGACCATTCCAGTACTCCAATATTCCCCTGCAATGATTTCTGTGCCATCGCTAACATGGATCGATTGACAGCTTAAGTATTGTAGTCCGGAATGTATGCATCTGTCCACCAAAACCCACACCCATCTGGTTGCTGACGTCATATTGAATACACGTCTATTGTGGTTTTATAATCATTTTGTTTAGTTGCTTCCTTTTAGAGGATTTTATGGTCGGTCATATTCGTCAGTTTGTTGGTTTCGTGGTTATGTATGTATTTATATACTTATTCATTCATCTAATTACTATTGTTTTCCATTTAGTTATTTATTTTAGTTTGTATATTTGTTTTTATTTATTTCGATTTAATTATTCTATTTATTATTTCTTTTTTATATTCTATTTATTTCTGATTTTCATTTGTTTATTTCGTATATATTTCATATTTGTTTATATAGGCCTTATGTGTTTCTATTTGTTTTTTCTTAACTTCTTAGTATATTGTAAGGTCTTATTTCTTATTTATTATTATTATTTAATGTATTTATTTATTATTTCTTTAAGGTACTTAGTCCAGTGATTTGTCAAATTAGAAATAAATAAATAATTAAAAATCAGATTTATGTTGAAATTTTATCATCAGCGAGTATAATGACAGCTGTAGTATGGACAGTTGAAAATTTCGGAGGGAAATATTTCCTTGTATTGAGCTGATCAAAAGCTTAAAATTTAAACATAATATTTGCCAATACGGATGAACTTTCATGTAAAAATCATACTGTGCATGTTTGTTACCAAGTATAACCCTACTACTATTTAATCCGAAAGCAACCTCGAAAAGGATAAATCGATGAATTTGTCATACTGTCCCCTACGGACACCCTACTGTGCAAACACGCAGTTAAATGGAAATTACTATCCCTTCACAACACGAGGGTGTTCTTCTTCCCACTTTTTTGTTTGTGTTTCATAAAAAAACAAAAAACATCTACCTTATGAGAATTGCACAGGGTATGCTTTACTTCTAAGTACTCCTGCAAATACTTATTTTGGTATGTTCGGCGAATTCACTGATAGTGCCTTTATCGTTTACAATATTTGGGGGGCCTCTTTTGTTGTTGTTTTTTTTATTCCGTTTACTGATTTTGTTTGAACTTGTTATTTTGTTATCATAACTAATGTATTCATTTTCTTGTAATTAGTCTAATTTCATCAGTTAAAATCGATTTTATTTTCTCTGCATATTTCAACTCATTTTAGTCAGTCGTTTTAATTTCAGTCAGTCGACCTATTAATCCCTTTTGTAAGGCATTAAACCTTTATGAGAGATAGCCTGTCAGCTAAGTTAACAACCATGCGCACGGGAGTAAAATGTTTGAAAAAAGAAAGTTCATAATATGAAACATTTTGGATTAGGTCACATGTTATGTTCCGTCCCACTACGATAAGGCTGCAATCACTTCAATAGCAGGGAGTAATGGTTTTGACATAATAAGTCGCGACACGGTAAGACGCTAAAAGACTTTGGGCACTCTATTAATTAAGATTTAGTGATCAACGATCCTATGATTTTGCTTGTCAATATTGTTTTTTACTATCCCAAGTTGTAAGTTGTTCTTACAGAATCGGGTTACATCTCTGCTTTTTGTGCATTTTTTTTGAATTATTATACAAAATTCCTTTTAGTCTGGTTATGGCCCAATAGGGATGGGCTAATTGTGAGTAATCTTTAAGTGTCGACGGTACTAAACTTGTAATTGATGGCCGGTCATGTTGCAATATCCAAGCTTTCATAAATTCGAATTGTAAAATCCGAAAGTCGGAACAGGTGCTTTCCATCCACCGCGGAGTAGGGTGTCCCATGGAGCAAAGCTTTTATCAAACTGGTATACCATTTGCGTAAAACGCGGGGTGGTGTGCCCAATCTGGATCTGGATCAATTTAACACCTCCAATAAAGCGGGTTCCCGAATCACACTAAGGACTCTGTACCAGAGTGATGAGTGCAGGTAACAGACCCGGGATGATCCCCTATTCTTTTCGACGAGGTCTGCTATTTTTACGTGCTTAGGATTTTTCCCCTGACACAACACGGGACCAACAGCTTTACTGCCTCTCCGAATCATGGGGCGGGGGCGGAGCCGCACGCAATTTGCATATACCTGCACATCTACAACGCAATGGGTGGGGGGCGGGAGAAATTCATACTTTCCACTCTTATGCAATATGCAATTTCCGACCTTATTGGGATTATTTTAGTATGACCACGACATCCGACTCTTGAGGGCCTCGGGCCAGGGCCGCCGGTCGTGGTGTTTATACCCTGCCGATGTTTTCAGCCACTGCTTAGGACAGCTCGTCCACCTCGCCCTCGTGTGTGTCTGTGGGTGTGTGTGGTGGGGGGGGGGGGGTGGAGGGGTGCCACCCAAGACAAAATCTGAAGAAAGCTGTAAAATCATGGCTAAATCACAGCACCTTTTTTTTTTCTTTTCCTGCTCACTGGGGCATTTTTTACCTCCAGCAGGAAAAGCTTCCTCAATAAAACCACCCCTCCACCAGGGGAAATCTGCCTCAAAATAGGTAATTCCCTGACCAGTGACCCCTGATTACTGCCCGTGGGACATGGGCTTAAAAATGGGAAAAAAAAAATATTTTTACCTATAATTCAATTGCAGTTTTTCAAGACCGCCAAGGCCTAGGCACCATCTCAATTCCTGAATCTATGTAATCTATGTTTTGTGCATGTGCGTTGGAAATGGGCACTATAACAACAATTGAAAATAAATTTGTTAAGGAATAGTTTTATGGATTGCCAATTAAAATTGTCTGCAAATGAATTTGTAATCACATGTCCATCAACTTGCCAAACCACAAACTCTTTTCTCTATACTCCACAGTCTTCCGCAGACAGAACATAGATCATCGTCCGCTCTCAGATCTGCTATGTCTGCCCTTTCAAGCAGCGCCGATGACTTACTCGATGACTATAACTGCTTCTGCTTGAAGGCTTAAACTTTCAGCCCACCCCAAACCTAAGAAATCGTCCATGTTGTACCACCCCAACGTGGTATGAGTTATGAGTATAGTAACCACCAAAGTTTTAAATCCGATTTTGTCCCCGCAAACAGTGGTGGCCGGATACACAAAGGATTCACCTCACAATTCCGATAGCAATCGCCTTACTCCCTCTCCACTTCACCGATTCAATGCATCCATCATCCTCAACCCAACCCTCCTACTCTCCTCCCTCCACTTGCTTCCTCCATGTCCTCGTTTGGTCGATCCCTCTTCCTCAACACCCACCGCGAACTCCAAAGCCCTTTTTAAAAAAAAAAACTGATCCTCAATCTTTCCTTCCTCAGCACGTGCCCATACCCTCTACACCATTCGCCTTCGCCAGTCTATCAGCCGCCTCTCCCAACCCAACATCAGCATCAAATCATCAGTCCTTCTTCCTATCCATCAATTTCACAACAACACTTCTCTCATCATTGCTCTTCTGTCCTTCTCAAAGCCTCAGTACCCCTGTAAATAAATACATCCAAAAATGCATGCGTTGCTGAGCGGAAGTGGCGCACACCGCAGTCTTCTAATCCACGTTGATAATTCACTTTCAAGCCAAGGCAAACGGTCAATTGATATCTGAATCTAAATTGCAATTATAAGAACATGTTTGACAACTCCCTAGTTGTGTTACGGATAATGATAACGTTTCTCCCCTGTCCCATATAAGATTGTCCCCCTGACCTAAATTAGGCCATCTTTGGGGGATTGTTTTTTTTTCTTGGTAAGGTGTGACATATGATCCGTTTAGAGGTTCATAATTGTAGTACTAATGCAATTGCTAAACTTGCTGCCAGTGTATATATTCATGCTACTGAGAATGCCTAGATGAGCGCAAATGATTGTGACTATTTTCCTGACGGCAGCGTAAAAATAAAAGGCAACAGCGCCGTGATGTTGTAGGAATGGCGCTTTATAAAGCCAACCTATTATATTATTATAGTATTGTGAGATGATGTTTCTTTCAATCATTTTGCAAATGTATCTGAAGAAGAGCTGTTGCAGGTTACCACGAAATATATAAACAAATCCTGGATATTTGACAGGTTATTGCCTACATGGAACCTTAAAAAACACATCTCCATGTCTTGCCCCTTACATCACAAGAATCATAAATGTTTCTTTGTCCACTGGATCATTCCCACAGATCTCAGCAGGGCAGTATCATCCCGTTTGAAGAAACCGTTCGCTGCATAAGAAAACGATAGAATTATAATCCTTCATTAATTGGTCATACACTAAACGTGCATTAAAATGAAATTAACGGCATTTTGTTATTCTTAGGGTAACCCACGCAATTTTAAAACGTCGTTCTTTTTTCTATTGCACATCAAAATCGTGTGATGAAACACGAATTTGAAATGTCAAAAATTGTATTTTCTTGTACGGCTCTTTAACCAATGTTAACACTTAAGTGACCAGGGTGTTATCCCGATGGTGCCCAAGGGGGGGGGGGGGGGGGGGGGGTCTATGGGCACCCCCTAAGGAACACCACTTTCCCGAGCGGGAATTTTTGCAGGAAATTATACCACAGGTGAAGGGGCATAAGAAACCCAATCAGACAAAAAAATGAATTTGTTATTTTGGCTGCAAATTAGGGGCAAAACATTGTTCAAACACGCGAAATTGGGAAAAAAGACGGGAAAATTCAAATGAGCCTTGCGCTTACACCAAACAGTTTGAAAACTTATTTATGTTGATATCGATTATAGAAGACCCAAAATTCATATATTTAACACAAAACTAGCAGTTTAGGGAATCAGTATTTTTTACGGGTGTTGCAAAAATTGCACGTCTTTTCCCATTAGAGTTTGTACCGTAACGGTTGGCATCATCCATGATGAAATTGTTTTTGTTTTCAGCACATAAAGGGTTAATTTTTTTAATGTATAATACTTTTGTTTACTACATGTATTGTGAATTATATCAGCAAAACAAAAAAAATTGCTTTGGTTCTTGGTTTCTTATTCTTATTTTTAAAAATGTCTTGAAATGACTTCCGTTAGTTTGCCCAAAGGGAGGGTTCCATGGGACCCCCCACAAAAAAAAAAATAATTAACTCCTACGGGCGTGGCCACTTTTAATATTTTGTTATGTAAAAGAAGCGCATTTAAAAGTCAGACAATGACAACAATTTCGCGCAAAAATCCCACGCGTAAAGCGCCAGCGGAAAACAATTTTGGGGTCCCTAGGAACCCCCCCCCCTGGTCACTTAAGTGTTAATCCTCACCGGTACACCCAAAGGTGTTTAGAGTCAATCCCACAATGTACCAGTTTTGGTGAATTTCCACCTCAGTAGGGTCATGTGCTCCCATAACAATCCTATTCCTTAACCCATAAAACCCTGACTTTAACCCGCCTCTTTTTAAGCCCAAGAGCATTTACATGGTTCCCAAACGAGTCCCAACCTGAAAAACAATTAAGGGTCAGGAACAGAATATGGCAAATACGAAAATTTAACATATGTCGAGAAATCCCGAAACTGATTTTGCAGTGTTTCATTAATCATCCTTGATTTGTATTTGATTAAAACTTCCGCGCGCTTCGCGCGCAAATCGTCATAACTTGTAACAGGCTCGTCAAGTTCAAAGACCAAAATTTAACTCATATAATGAATTTATTGGTATTTGCACGCTTCGTTTTCGTGTGCATTGTTTTAGAAATGGGGAGCATCATGCCCTTGGAATGCTACAACCGAAGTTGCTTCGTCACTGGAGTGGTACATTGGTTTCATTATATTTGGTTTCTTACTTTTAAGGATTTTTCTCACGCCAGTGAGTCTACCCTTGATTTAGCAGATGTCTCAAATTGTAATTTCACCCCTAACGTAACAGTTTCCAGCAACTGGTGAAGAAATTTTTAATACTGTAATGAGACTATCACATAACACCTTCTCAATTAATACAGTCGCATTGTTAAATGCACATGTCAAGATATATTAAGACACCTATCTGCCAGTGAACATGGTTACCCAAGATGAGATTGGGTGATCACAAAATCCTGCATGCACTATGCAATCATTTTTTTGATTGGTTCTTTGCTGTTTGTCAGGAAACATGCTGTCCTTGCATACCAACTCTGGGTGGCACTGGGGTTAAGCTTCATGTTCACTGTCCCGAGCTACCAAGGTGTATTATAACCATTGCATGCTTGCATTTATTACAAAAAAAGTACTCTCCGTGCAAATTATCATATACTAGTAGGATTCCTAGTTTAGCACTTTGCATCATGCAAATTGGAATGAAAATTTAAAAAAACGGCAAATATTTTAAATTATTTCTTTGATGATGTTGCCCCGTGAAATACTATACTCATTAAAATGTCCCTTTGTGCATGTTTTGACTATTTATATTTAAGCGGATAAATTTAGTGTTACCGACATCCTTTTCCCTCCCAACCTTTTTCCTTGTGGACATCTGGACACACAACCGACAACCAAAACAAACCGGTGTCTTATTCTTAAACCCAAGTAGTAGGGTTACCTCAGCCTCTGCTTTGTGACTGGTCAAATGATACATTGTGTGGCTAAACCTGCTTGTAAGTAACTGCTTTTGAAAAAAAAATAAATTCGCGATGAGAAGAGTTCAATCACATTTGACGCGTTTTGACTGTCAAGTGAATGTTAAAACACGTTGCAATTAATATGCCTATTACTTGCCAATTCGAATGTGACATTGGTACATTGAGAATTTATTTTTGTTAGCTCATGCCTATATCCAGCTTTTAAGCATATTATAAGTTAGTTATTAACACAATATTCTAAGCAATTTACAAAAAGATCAATTGCTAGGAAAATGATGCAAAGTTAACATGGAAAGGTTTTTGTACTTGATAGTCATCCGATAGATCAGGAAAACCCTAAGAGATCGAAGAAGTACAAAGTGTTCATTTAAAAATTGCACACCACAGTTTTGTTGTCTTATAACAATAAAAATCGGTCGACTTTAAATTATATACGAAGCAAGAATAATGTGTTGTCCATTGGAAGTTGAAAATGCCCAAGAAGCAGGTTTTCCTTAATAACACTAAACATGATTTAAAGTTATGCAATACGTGTACTTTTTAATTTTGTGATTCTGTGTAAGTTTAAAAAATGCTTCATAAAACAGGTTTACATAGCCTAACGCCCTACAGCCATGTGTTGGGGTGGGTTTTGATAAGCCTACCTCACAATTGAATTCAGTAAATTCTCAATTTGTTTTCAAAACAAAAAAAAAAAAAAAAAAATCGTAAAGCTTGCTATGTTTGCAAAGTTTACATCAATCCCTCAGTTAGTTTACCATAAGTATGACATTGAAATAACAATTTATTATTGCAATAATTAAAAGTTGCATTGTGAGATTTCCACATCTTCTTGATAGTTTGAGGGATTTCCCGCAAAAGTTATATTCACATTTCAGTTTATTGTAATGTTAACCAAATGTTTGTTAGATTCTCCCTCGCGTTGTGTTGTAATTTCTCTGTATGCTACTTGAAGCTGATTTTAATAACCCATCCCTCCACCTAAAAAGAGATACACCCCTAGATATTTGTTTGTAGATTTATGACCTGGTGTTACAAACAAACACACTTCCCTAATTAAATTAATGAAAGAAACCAAAAAAATATGTTCAAGGCCATTCTGCCACTTTGCCAATCTGAAATCCCAAAATATAAAAATCTGATTTTTGCAGCCTTGCCACACTATAGCTACCTAACTACCCGTCACGTTATAAGGCTGCGAGCACCTACTAAAACAAATCCCCGGGATATTTTGTCACCCTATTGTCCGTACGAACACTTTGCTTATAATACGTATTGAATGAGATTCAAAGATAGACTTTATTCTGCACTTCTAGATTACTCCTGCTAATTTCTGATAGTGCCTTAAAGGTCAAGGTATTGTGACAATCATATGATGGAATGAAGTTCCCGGGTCATAATGCGTGAGAATTGTTCTTTTTAAAGACTCTTCTTGTTAGGATTACCCTTGCTTCCCTGTTCGTCATAATTCAGAATTGGTGGGGAGATATAGGCGACCTTGTTGCCCTTCCCCTGCTTGAAAAAGTACCTTATTTTTTTCGTGACTTGTCATTTCATATTGAGATATATTTGTACTGTGGTCTCCGCAAGTAAGCGTCACGAAATGGGGTGTTCGGGTCAAAAAGGTTGGGAACCATGCTTAGTACTTGGGGCATGTTTAGCTTGATTATGACAATATCGTATGATTCGTAAACATTTGAAACACAGTGTTTAGTACAGTAACAGTAAGGAAGCATTGCAAGCATCATTGGATTGATTCAAACACCATCGAAACCCTCACCTGGAAATGAATAAGCCCTAAAAGGAACATTCTTCTGTCAGTTTGTGACGTTTGATTTTCAACCCAATGATGTTTTGCCAATACCAATCTGTTATTACTTGGTATAAGGAATAGCCTTAGTCCCTAGAACAAAAACATGTTTCCACTTTCGCCAGATTGTTCATTTTTGTCATGAGGGGCAAATAAAGTCGGTCATGTTTGTGACGTCAGAACAAAAGAGGTTTGTAGATTCAAAATTCGCTGTAACATTCTGCTGATATTTCAAGTACGTCAACACTCTTATAGTTAGTTCAGAAAGACATTGGGTCCTTGTCATTCAACAATGTTTGTAATGAATAAAACGCAGATTTTCACCTTGGTAATTAACAAAATTTACATCACTAAGTACGGTCAAGTTTGTGACATTGGTGGTTACGTGTGGACAATTCTCCATTAACTTATAACCAAAGATAATCGATCTTAATAGCACACTCCCCCCATTTTTTGTGTACGGAAAGTCGGAGTCTCTTATAGATGAGCACAAGATCTCCGACCCATATATGGAACGGAATCTGTAAAAAGAAGCCCTCCTGCAAATGATGTGCTATGATCCCTTCTTTTAATTGTTCATAGGGTCTTCCCTGTCCGAGACGTCACGTAGCCTTGGATTGGGGTCATGACCTTCAATAACACAGAGTTTATGG